>JAQZBX010029821.1:0-27113 GCA_029593785.1 Cabassous unicinctus
ATATGAATTTGAAAAAAGCATTGCCTAACACAAGGTCCTGAGGATGCATCCTTCCATTTTAGGAGTTTTTTACTTAGGTTCTTACATTTAGTTCTTGACCATTTTGGTTTCATATTTATATGTGGTATGAGATAGGGTTTTTCATGCATTCTTTTGCATTATCATCCAGGCTATTAATTCCCAATTGATCTTTGAAACCTTTTCAAATATCATTTGGCCTTAAATGGGAGGGTTAATTTTTAAACTTTCATTTTGATTGCATTGGTCAATATTTCTGTCCTTGTGCCAATACCATGCTGTTTTGATTACTGTGGCATTGTAATAAGATTAAGAATAGGAACCCTGAGTCCCACAATTTCAATGATGGCTTCTAGATATTTATCTTGTTTTATGGGCCACCCTTTCCAGCTTCTTTGTTTAGTAATCTTTTGTTGCAACACTGTGCATTTTCATATTTATCTAATACTAAAATCTGGAACTTGTTCCCCAGCTGTCTATTCCTTAAGTAAATACCTGGCTAGTGATATGATGGAGTTTTTCTTGAATGCCAGAAGCTAATCTAAACAAAGAAACCCAAGCAAAAACACCTTTCACTGTTTTTGCCAGTTGGATCCGGTTTGTCTGGTGGTCTCCTTTAAAGCTTAGCTCTTTTATCCTAGAAGATCAGCCTGAGGCAAATAGAAATGCAGTGTACTCTCTGCTTCTGTGAGTCCTGTGAAGCCTGGGAGCCTACTTATTTTCCTGGGATTGTGCTTTCTATTGGCTTCAAATTCTCTTGTTACAGTTACAGGAATTTGAGTGAAGGCATCCTCTACTCCCTTTGAAATATCCATCTCCAACTTGTGCTCCCTTGTTTGACTTAATTCATGGTCCTTTGCCCCAGGCTACTTCAATATGATTGTTTCTCCCATTGTTTCTGTTCTCTGCTCCCACAGAATAAACTCTGGCAGGGTGGCCTGAGACAAGCTCCCTGCCTAAGTCCCTAAGATTTACAGCTGATACATTGGCCCTGACATAAATGCACACAACTGTGTACCAGAAGCCAGTGCTGCTGTACCCATCTGTAGCTGTTGGGCAATTTAATGTAATTATGAATTCCAAAAATATAATTGGATCATGCTTGTAAACTGATCTGTTAATCTGGGCATGATTAAGGTATGATTAGGGTGTTGACTGGGTGTTGAGCCCCACCCCTTGGTGGGTAGGGGAATTGAATATAAAAGGCAAGGCAAAGGACAGAGGAAGCAGTTTTTGAGAAGCAGTTTTGATATTGGAGAGAAGGCCCCAGGAGAAGAGAAGCGAGCCGTTCACCTGATCGTCTACAGCTGACCTTGTGGAGGAACCAGAGTTGCTAAGCCCGGAGAGAAACGCAGCCACGGGAAGAGAGGAACCCAAGAAGCCTGAACCCTGGCAAATGTCAGCAGCTGTCTTGCTCCAACATGTGGCAATGGACTTTGGTGAGGGAAGAAACTTAATGCTTTATGGCCTGGTATCTGTGGACTTCTACCGCAAATAAATACCCTTTAAAAAGACAAACCCATTTTTGGTATTTCACATTAGCACCCCTTTGGCTTACTAATACACCATCTGACCACCATGAGACTGGGGGATGGGTAGTGGTACCTACTTTAGGGAGGATGAAAGTCACCTGAATTTATAGGAATTTATCTGCATCTTCCTCCTGCTCCTATCTGGATGCTGCTGTAGCGATCCACTAAACTCTAAAGTTTCATAATTAGTTGAATCAGACAGTTTCTGGAAATCCAATACTTGTTTTGGTAGAGGGACTGATTGCTGGAGTTTCCCACACCACCATCTTGTCCCAGGCCTGTTTAAATTCTTTCTGTGCCTCCTTTTTATCTTGGAATGAGGTCCAAAGAGTTTGTGTGTGTGTGTGTGTGTGTGCGTGCCTAATATATTGCTCAGAACTGGCTTCTTTCCAACCATTTTTCTCCTTATCCTTCTGTAATAATACACTTCTCTAGTCACATTGAGTGATTGTAAAATCTTGGACTGAATAACTCCCCATCTCTTCTGCTAAATAAAGGTTAACAATAATGGAAGCTTAATATCTAATGAATCCTGCCAAATATACCAAAATGTTCTGCTAAGGAGGAGGCAGAAACTCTAAGTGCTATGGAGAGGCAGTTTTATTCAATCAAATGAGATTCAAGTTATATTAAATGATTATAACAATTGAGCAAACACAAAAAAGAACAGCAATTAATTAAAGACACAGGAAAGAATGAAAGTATATGCAACCAGTCACCAAATTGGGGGAAATTCAAAATCTGAACTTTCATGTGGCTGGGGGCCCCTTTGCAGCTGATCAGAGTCCTGATTGGAAAATGGTCCCAGACTAGGTGTCTCTCCTGGGTGAGGCTTCAGCTGGCAGCTTAGGGGCTATCCCATTTAAGGGGCTCCAAACCTCAGAACTTCAATGGGTCTTGCAACTTACGAGGAATGACCTCATCAAAAGAAATCAAATCCATGGAGCAGGGGGTGGCCACCCCTCCATAGGAGAAACATGGTACCTGGAATGGTCTTTGTTCTATTCTATTTATGGTACTCTGAGCAGGAACATAAAAGGTTTTTAGCTTTTAGTTTTACAGGGGATACAAACAGGATGTGTAAATATCACATCTGGTGACTTGCTCCTTTTAAACATATGATGTTGGGCAATAGATAGGGATGCCCATAATTGTGACAAGTTAATCATTCACAATTCTGGCTAAAACAGCAAAGACTACTGACTAGAAAGCTTATGAATTAACAATTCTTAATAATTTTCTTATAGTGCATCACCATCATTTCTGTGCATATGCTGGATCCATGACCTGAATTTCTTCTTTTACTCACCTTTTCATGGCTAGGTCCTACTTAAGTAGTAAGTTTCACCTGAGTCACAACTTGCTCCTGGAGTCTTCTTAACCAAAAAAATGGGATCCTATGGCCCCTAGTACTTGACATTTTCACAGCTCTGATCTTCAACCACTGTGATAAATCTCCATTTCCCTAACAGTGTAATCCACCAAACTGTGAGTTCCTGATGATGGAGACTATGTCTGGATAAAAATATGGTCCCAGTGCTATAGTCATCATTAACCCAAAAACTCATTAGTCAAAGTAAATTGAATTAAATAAAATTATGAAGTTTAGTGATATGGAAAGATAATTCAAGGTCTTTAGTGGAAAAGTATTCATCAGGTTCATGAGGAAGTTATGTATAATCTGAGAAGTAGGTCTCTGGCAGCCAGAGCTGCCTCTATGACACCAGCTGAGACACCTGTCTGCTATGCATGATGGTGCCAAACTAGCTTCTTACAAACGCACATCATTTTGATATCACTTACATTTTCACCTTCAAGTATTTAAAAAGAGAAAAGCCTAAGTACACATATACAGTCTTTACCATTGGCTCTAGTTTTCTAACAGGCCAAGAGAATTAAAAAAAAATAACATTAATCAAGGATCTAAATTTCTTGTATTGTTTTCAAGTCGCAGTGTAAGCTATTTGAGAGTACATGTTCTGAGACTGATGCAAATTCATTAATATTAGAGTAAGGTTATAAAATGGCAGAATAGAAAAGGAAATTGCAAATCACCCAGCTACTCTTCATTTTAAAGTTTAGGATATTGAGACTAAGGCATACATTTTGGTCACTACACTGCATTGCTTTAGAATTTCAAAATATACCATATATTCTCATATGTTCATGAACTTTCAAATGTTGTTGCCACTTTGGGGGCTTTCCCAACCCATCAATTCTGACTAGTAAGTTGAAATATGTATCACAGGAAGGAAAAATTATGAGAAAAAATATATGTCTGAATTTTGAGTAGCCCACAAGAACTGAGTGCAGCAACTGAATTGTCACCTTATTACCTGAAATGTCAAAGTGGGAGCCAGGTACCATGGCCTTAATTTACATAAAGTCTGAAGTGACCATAGGAATGAGGCTAAATGAAGAAACATGCCATGATTATAAAAAAATGGTTAGTGTATTAATGTGTTTTTGAAGAAATGATTTTATTAATTCCTCAGGAGAGTGCTAGTTTCATTGAAGGCTCATGGCTGCATGTTGCCATAATACAGGGTGTGGGGATCCTACACCAAGGCTTTCTCAGGGTGTGGATTTCTGCACTTGTGCTCATACCCTGCAACAGATAATCCTGGATCAACATGAACTTAGTTTCCTCAACTTGCTGCTGTTCCACAGTCATATCAGTTATGCAAAACTGTCTTAAAAGTTAGTCTTGGAATTTCTGCCTATACCATTCCTATAGTCAATCCATCTCAGTTCCTTCCCCAACACTCTGCCCAAGCTTGTTCTTCCCTTCCTAAATTCTGGGGAGCTCTTGACAGGTATGTTCCTTTGCCTTGGTGTTTGTGTGGGTGACAAGGGTAAGGAGATACATTATTCTCCTCATCCCTCCCCAAAGGTATTTTATTCGCTCTTCAACTATACTCTCTTCTCCTGGGTTTCAGGTTTTCAAAGTACAGGCAAATATATAATGATTTTTTTTTCATTTTCTTGATATACCTATTTATACATAGAGCATAATTAAATGGAGAAAAAAGAAGGTGGTAATTAAGGAAACAATGATTATTATCTAAAATTACATAGAATCATAATTAGTAACAAGTCATTAAGCCTAAAGACATATCTAAAATGAATTTACAATGTACAGAAGAAGAAAGTTTAATGAATATATAAAGTAATTCTTCTTTATCTAGGCACATGAATTTGTGGTTATGAAGCAATAATCATTTAATGTAGATCACAAAATTAACCTAGAAAGATTTTATTAAAATAATAACAAATTAATGGATTGTCTTTGGTTAAGGGTTAAAGTAAGTAATTGATATTGGTCTTATCTTCAAGTAGAGTCATTCCAAATACTGAGGAAAGTTTTGTAAGAAGAATGAATATCTATAGACGTTTTAGAATACATAGTGAAACATTGACCATTTCCAAAGTCTTTGATAATGAACCTAACAGTAATTGCAGTTAAGTGATAAATGAAATGTTACATGTAATTGGTAAAACTGAACACCAGGAATACTTTTAGTAAAATGAAATAATGCTAGATTTCTAACCCATTTCTTGTTAATAACATGGGATCCAAGCTTTAAAGGAAAAAAAAAAGAAACCCAACACCAATACAAAGAAACAGATGTTAAAAGAAATTATTCTTAGTTTCAGGAAATTCATTACAAATGGTAACAGAATACAGAATAGTTAAGAAAACTTTTATTGCAATAAGGAAAATTTCAAAATGTTTGAACTACAATGAATATTGTGAACAGCATAACATTTTAAAAGGAAATAAGAAATAAACAGTAGCAAAATATCACTTCTGAAAATGGATCAGTTAATTCAGGGTGTCATTCATAAAATAATAAAGTGTAATATGGAGTATTGTTGTTATTTTTACTGTTACTTTGTAAATCACTCAATATTTAATGCTATAAATATTAAGATACCTCTACATTTAAAAAATTCCTGCTTCTTATATTCAGAAATAGACTAGAAGGTTATAATCACCTATACTTATTTTCCATTTCAATTATTGTGAAAGTAATGGTGGAAAAATTTGATCATTTAAAAGGAAATACTTATCTAATTCTATGAGGTTCAACAAAATGTAAAACAGTGTATTTTTATGAATAATATTACAACTACCTATATTATGGAAAACAGTGTGTAATTCTATAAAACATCGATGAAAATGCGTTAATTAACATACAGACTAAAATGTCATTAAGCCTAATCATTTTGAAAGAGTAAAATATGCTGGAGGTCCTACTGTGCTTTTGAATGCTCAGGGACTGGCTGATTGGAGAGTTAAACATGAGAACCATCCTGGATCCCTGACCCCTCACTGCATCCCTGTCCTCTCTGACAGGAGAACTGATGATACAGGCATTACCCTGAACCTCCCCCAGTCTCTGCAACAGGCTGCATATGAAACAGTGGGGGCAAAAGGAACACACGGTGTAAGTTGGATTTTACAATCAATCTCTGAAAACTTTTGCTTGTTCTGCTCATTTTACAGTCTTATCTCATTGAGCTTCCTATCAGTGGCTAGAGCTGCCAGGCAACAACCTTCATGAGTTTTCCTAACATAATAACGAATCCAGCTTTCATAAGAATAAGCAATGCTCTCCAGTGCATTTTCAAGATGTTCTGTCTTTCCTCTGTACATACCAAGTTGTTTTTGTATAAAACCAATATTTTCATTTACCTTGGTAAAATTCTTTTCTCTATTTCCACATGGTCTATTCCCTGCTGGATTAATTCAAGGTGAAATTGCATGAGGTGTTGTTGATGTACTTCTGGAAGAATTTGCAGTTTCTGGTAAAACTTCTTTATCTGTTTTTCTAGGTGTTCATTTTTCTGCTATAGAGATGCCTGTTCAGTTTCTAGATGTTTATTTTGATATTTAAGTGCTTCATTGACTTGACTTTCCTTTCACACGTTTTTATATATCATTTGCTTTTCCCTTTTGCATCTAAACATTAACATTTAAGGTTACAGCATCGATGAGATTTGACACATCCACATGTATATTATGAGGCTGTTCTCCTTTCACAGATTCACTCTTTTCCTCTAATTTCAACTTGATAGCATGAGTGTAATCTTCACAGACAGCAGGCACTTTTACCATTTTCAGAACTGTTTCAGTCAGAGATATTAACAGGCTGTTTTTATCATTGACAATGAGTTCCACGTGCATTGTGGAATTTTCAAGCTTTTTTTTTTTTCCTGTTCCTCCAGTTCCTACATGCTTTCATTCCATGTAGCATCTTCCAAGGCAAGCAGCTTTAGGGTTTCCTGAAGCTGAGCATTTTTGTCCACACCATTCAGTGTCTCTCCTGGCAGTGTTGTCCATTCTCCTGAGATACCCTTAAGATGTTTTTATCCAAGTCTCATTGATGTAGAGGGATTCAGATGATTCATTGGGAGACTGTGTGTTTCCTTGAAGATGAGCCATCCTCATGCTATTGAAAGAAAACTCACTGAGCTCACTTCCCTGTCCTTTGTCCAGAATATCTCCTAAATTTTCCAATGAAAATACAAACCTCTTTGCATCCTTATTAAGTGCTGCCAAGAACAGTTTGTAACATTGGAGGACTTGTTTACACTGCAGGAAATCTAACCTCTTTACAAAATTTAGTTATCTAACCAATCTTCTCACTTACTTTAAGATAATCCTCTCATTGATCAGAAAGGTTCTTGGCTAGCTCTTTCTCCTTCAAACTATGCTGCCAGACTTTTACTATGAGAGCAAACCAGGTAGCATCTGGTAAGATTTCCAAGGACTCCAATAGACTTGCACATTGCCTCAAGATTTCATACAAGAGCATCAGAACACTGGACAGTTGCTCTATGTCTAGCTGCAGAGACATTTTTGTGGTCTTCAGTAGGACATACGTGGCCCCAAAGAAACTACAGCTCTGCCTCTGGCCAGCAGCTCTGGTCTACAACTGCCAGCTTGGAACCCTCTTGGTGTTCTATCTCAAACAAAAACAAATGCCTGGCAACCAGGAGAGACCATCAGTGGTTCTCTTAGGGGGGAGAGAGTTTTACAGGTTGTATGATCTAATGCTCCTTGACTTTACTCTGATCACTATACTAACATAAATGGTTGTTTTTGCAATGTGTAACAGTGAAATTGAAAAGGTGGATTATAGCAAGTACAGACAAATCCATTAGATGAGATAACTCTAAGTCCAAGTGGCCCCACATGAATCATAGGCACCCATGCAGTACCATGCCATAACCCTTCTCCACTTATGACCATGCACAGATTAGACGTGATGACATAATATGGGGCACTTTGCAATGGAGTACTCATGTACTGTTATCCCAGGTTGAACCTATATATTCTACACTTGTAACATTTTTGATCTGCAGCTTCCATGTCTAATTTTGTCTTCAAAGAGCCAGAATCTCTACACTAGAGGTAATCACATTTATTTTGTTGTTTTTGGTAGTTGTTTTTGTTAGACCAAGGAAATCACTGTCCGATATCAATTGTAAAAACAGAGGAAATCAGTCAGAACTGGAAAATCCTTCACACAAAATCAGTTTTTCTCCATTTAACCCACACATCCTATAAGGGGAAGATTTTCCTTCATTTGTAACCAATTGTCCCAGAATCCTTTCATCAAGGCCCTATCATTTTCATCACGTGACTGCATGTCAACCAACGTTAAACTGGAGACATTCTCTGAACCAGAAGTCATGCTCTACTTCAATTCAAATGTTCTTTCCTTTATGTCTTTTAATGAAATTTTTCTATTTTCTCTGGCTGTCCCAGTCCCCAACCCTTGGTCTATCACCTGGGATTTTTCCATGACTGATTCCACTCACAAAGACTTTAGATGAAGGGGAAAAACAAGAATCATCAGCAGAAGCTGGTTGATGTGTCTTAACAGATACCATCATTTAGATCACATTTTTGCCAGTAGATTTTAAGATTCTAAGTCAGACTAGCCATGGCAGAGGCTGGAAGTCAAGGAAATGAGATATTTTATTTCTTTACTGTTTATAATTCCTTTCTTTAATTTGAAAGGTAATATATTATTTAAAAAGTTACAACCTGTTTCTTAACATAAAGTTTAAATTTATCTAGCAGTAAAAATTTTTTGGTAGTCAACGAGACTTCTTGAGATGATAATATACCCAAAAGATGACAATGTTTGGGATAAAAATTAAATATAACTTTTGTGTGGGTGTAGGTTGATGCATCTTATCATAAATGCTCATTCATGCAGTACAATTCAATGAAGGAATAACAAAATCCCAGAATGTTTAAATTAAGTCTTTTGGTTCAGTCTATATTTTCTCATAAAATTGGGAAAGAAAATTGGACATCATTTGTTTTGTGTATATTTGTGCAAAAACCAATATTATTTTCAGGCAGAAAAACCAAAGACCCAGGATCTCCCTGAGGCATCCCCAAGACAGCGTAGTCTTCAGAGAGGAACCATCAACTTGCTGGTGCCTCAATTTTGGACTTCTAGCCTCAAAACCATGAGGCAATATTTTCCTGTTGTTTAAATCAATCCCTTGCATGGTATTTGTTTTAGCAGCTAGGAAACTAACACACAGGTCTAAAGATTAATAATTATGGAATATACTACTGCAAAATATTTGCCAAACATTAAAACATTCTCTACCTATTGCTATCTCTCTCTTGCTTACATACTCGCTCTCTCACACACACACATTTCTAGAATATTATTCATTGCCAGCTTCATTCCAATATGATCAGTGTAGGTGCTTTGTAAATAATTGAAATGGAGTATAAAATTTTGAGACCTCTTTTGTGATGTAATATGTGGTCTATGGTCTATCCTGGAGAAAGTTCCATAAGCACTAGAGAAGAATGTATATCTTGCTGATTGGGGTCATTCTTCAGTATATGTCTCTTATTTGTAGATCATTTATTATATTGTTCAAGTTCTCAGTTTCCTTATTAATCCACTGTCTAGTTGTTCTGTCTACTGATGTGAGGAGCATATTGATGTCTCCAAATATTAATACTGTAGAGGTGTATACTTTTATACTCAGACAGGCCAGATATTGCCTCCTGTATTTTGTGGCTTCTTGGTTAGATGAAAAGATATTTATGACTGGTATTTCTTCCTGATTGAATATAGCTTTTATTAATATATAATAGCTGTCTGTGCCTCATAGCATTTTTGCATTTAAAGCTTGTTTTGTCCAATATTAGTATAACTATGCTTGCTCTTTTTGGTTACTGTTTGCATGAAATATCTTTCTCCAAACTTTTATTTTCACCTCAGGTTCCAAGGTGAGTCTGTTGAAGACAGCATAAGGATGGAATTTAATTCATCAACATGCAGTGTTATTTCAGTAAATTCATTACTTACTTCAAGAATTTTATCCTTTTGCTTTCATGTGTCATATCATATTTTGTCTGTCTTTTTCCCATTTTAGTAACCCTCTCAGATCATCTTCATATCTATCCTTTCTCCAACCTTCTCTCTTCTGTCTTTTCCTTTCAGGCTGTAGAACTCCCTTTTGTATTTCTTGTAGTACTCTCCTCTTGTTTACAAATTCTATTAGTTTCTGTTTAAATGTGAATAATTTAAATTCACTCTCATTTTTGAAAGACAATTTTTTTGGTAAAGAATTCTTGGTTGGCAGAATCTTAAATATATCATACTACTGTAGTCTCATGTCTGGGTTTCTGATGAGAAATCTGAACTAAGTCTTATTGGGCATACCTTGTAATTGATAGATTGCTTTTTGCTTAATACTTCCAGAATTCTCTTTATCTTTGGGATTTGACAGTCTGAATAGTTTGTGTCTCTGACTAGGTCTATTTGAATTTATTTTGATTGGAGTATATTGTATCCTTTTGGTATGTGTATTTATGTCCTTCCTGAAAGTGGGAAATTTTTTACCACTATTTCCTCAAATATGCTTAATGCTTCTTTCCCCATCTCTTCTCCTTCTGGAACTTCCATGACATATATATTGCTGTTCTTCAGTTTACCAATCAATTCCATCAGCTCTTGCTCATTTTTATTTCATGTATTGCTTTCTCTGTTTTCAAATTCAGCTGTTCTGTCCTCTAAATTTGCTGGTTATTTTCTCTGCCATTTTAAAGCTGTTGTATGCCTCTAATGTATTTTTCATTTCATCCATTGTGTCTTTTTTCCTAAAAGCACTGCTGTTTTTTTCTATTTAAGCTTTCAAATTCTTCATGGTGTTCACCCAAGTTTTCTTAAAATCCTTTATCTCATTAACTGCATTTTCCTTCAACTTTTAAAATTTATTTAGGACATTTGTTTGAACATCTTTGACAAGTTGATTCAAATCCTGTGTCTCATGTAGCATTTTGATATAGTGTAATTCCATAAGCTTACTAATCATATGTAGTCCATATCAGTGAGAACATACAATATTCATCCTTTTGTTTCTGTCTTATTTTACTCAACATAAAATCCTCAAGGTCAATCATTGTTGTCACATGCATCCCACTTTCATTTCTTATACATGAATAATATTCCATTGTATGTATAAACTACATTTTGTTTATCCATTTATCAGCTGATGTGCATTCAAGCTCTTACCATCTTTTAGCAATTGTGAGTAATGTCTCTGTGAACATGGGTGTGGAAATATCTGTTATTATCCTTGCCTTCAGTCCTTCTGTATATATTCTTAGTAGTAGGATTGCTGGATCATAGTGTAGTTCTATATTTAGCTTCCCGAAGGACTACAAAATCATCCTCTGCACAGGCAACACCATTTACAATCCTATCAACAGTGAGGGAGTGTTCATATTTCTTCACATCCTTTCCAGTACCCATAGTTTTCTGTATTTTTTTTTTTTAATAATTGCCATTGTGTAAGGCATGAAACCTTATCTCATTGTAGTTTTGATCAGCATTTCCCTCACAGCTAGTGATACTGAGCATCTTTTCATGAGCTATTTTGGCCATTTGTATTTCCTCTTTGGAAAAATATCTATGCAAGTCTTTTGCCCATTTTTAAATTAGTTTTTTTTTTTTTGTCTTTCTGTCATTGAATTATGTGACCTCTTTATATAACATGGAAATAAACCCTTGTTGAATATGTGGTTACTGAAGAGTTTCTCCCATTGAATAGGCTGCCTTTGCACCTTCTTGAAAAATTGTTTGAAACAAAAAAACTGTTTCATTTGAAGAAGTCCTAAGTCCTATTCATCTATTTTTTTCTTTCATTGCTTGTGTTTTCGGTGTAAGGTCCAAGAAACCACCACCTACCACAAGATTTTAAAGTTGTTTCCCTACATTTTCTTCTAGGAGATTTATGGTTCTAGTTTTTATATTGAGGTCCTTGACCTATTTTGAGTTAATTTTTGTATAAGGTGTGATACAGGGATCTTTTCTTTTAGATATGGGTATCCAGTTTTCCCAGCACCATTTATTGAATAGGTTGTTCTAATTCAGCTGGGATGGTTACGCAGCCTTGGCAAATATCACTTGACTGTAGATGTGAGGGTCTATTTTGAACTCTTGATTCAATTCCATCAATCAATCTTTATACAAATACATACTGGTTATTACCACTTTAGGTGAATACTATGCTTTAAAGTCATGAAATGAGAGTCTATAAAATTCATTCTTCCTTTTTAAGATAGTTTTGGCTATTCAGAGGCCTGTAGCTTTCCAGACAAATTTGATAATTGCCTTTTCTAATTTTACAAAAGAAGGGTGTTGGAATTTGTATCGGGATTGCATTAAATGTATAGATCAATCTGGGTAAAATCGACATCTTAGTGATATTTAGTTGTACAACACATGAATACGGAATGCCCTTCAATTCATTGAGGTTTTCCTTGGTTTCTTTTAACAACATTTTGTAGATCTCTGAATACAGGCCTTTTATGTTTATTCCTAAATATTTTAGGTTTATTCCTAAATATTTGATTATTTTAGTCACTATTGTAAATGAAATTTTTTCCTAATTTCCTCCTAAGTTTGTTCATTAGTAGTGTATAGAAACTCTATTCATTTTTTTTGCATATTAATCTTGTATTCTACCGATTTGCTGAAATCATCTATTAGTTCTGTAGTTTTGTTGTGGATTTTCCAGGATTTTCCAAGATAGGATCTTATCATCAGAGAATAGTTAAAGTTTTACTTCTTCCTTTCCTATTTGGGTGCCTTTTATATCTTTTACTTGCCTAATTCCTCTAACTCAAACATATAGCAGAATATTGAATAAGAGCAGAAAGAGTGGCTATCATTGTTTTTTTTTTCCTGATCTCCTTGGAAAACTGATACACTTATCATTTTGAGAATGTTTCCTTCTGTTGCTATGTTCCAGTGAGTTTTTATCAAGAAGGGATGTTGCATTTTGTCAAATGGTTTTTCTGGATCATTTCATATAATCAAATGCATGGGCGCCCTGTATGATGATATGCATGTTACTTTTGTAAGCTCACAACTTTTATTATACAATTATTTTTTATGGATGTTCATTTATGAATGATAAACTTCAATTTTTTAAAAATTTAAAACATTTCCTTTATTCCAGATGATCTAATGCCATTACAGAAATTCCATTACTAAAACCTTCTTCTTGGTGACCATGATGTCCCTTTGACATGTATTGAGCAAACTGTCACAGTAAAGGACCACAAAAAGAAGCAGAAACATTTAGGCCTCAAGCAGAAACTGAAATTTAATCCAAGAGAGTTAATTATTTATTGCAAAGATTTCAGGGTTTTCAGATTTTACTTTGATAAATCATGTCCCAAAACTGTGAAAAAGGTATACCTAGCAATAGCTCATTATTCCCAGCCAACAGACAAGCCGCTACTCTTTGCATTTGAATATGTTGTGAAAAAATACCACAATTCAGCCAAAAATTAAATCTGAGGTGCTGGAGAAGGTAGAGGAGCTGGTGATGGCAACAGCCATGAAACTCCTCTATTTGAAAATTACTTAGATTGAGACAGAGAAATCAAGAGAATGGGTATTTCTGGGTAGAGTTTCTTCCATTAATGAGGGTTACATTATATCCATTTCCCTTAGTACTGCCTAGTTCTTTAGCAGACCAAGACCTAAAGTTCTGTTTCCATTATTACTTGGAAGAAGGCTGCCACTCCTGTGCTAGAGCCACCCTAATAACATTGCCTTGGTAAGAATGGCCAGCATAAGAGATTTGTTGCAGAAGTGAAAAAAATTCATCAAAGTATCTGTAATGCAATAACTAGAAATCATCCACAGAGAAGTGATGTATACAAATTAGATTTGAATAAGACCTTGCCTAATATCCAAGAAGTACAGATGGCATTTGTAAAACTTAAGCAACTATGTGATAATGTGCCTTTTGAAGAAACTTAACAGAAACGGCTATCTTTGTTGGAAAGTACTAGGTGGTTATAATATGTCAGGCCATTCCTTAAACAGTCAATAAAACATGTGTACATGCCAGAGAGCAAACATATCTCTGTAATCTTACAAGAGGAAGAGGAAGAGAATTGAGTCATTCAGAGTTTCTCTTATTCAGTGATGCTGGTTACCTATATTAGGGCAATTGCTGTATTTCAGTGTCTGATACAGAAGGAATGACTCATGGCCAGCTGTCAGTGCCTGGACATATGCAATGATTTAAAGAGATGAGAAAGAATCTCCCTTATTTTTGTTATTCTTAGATGCCACATGAAAACTATTGAAACAATATCCAGCTGTGTTTGAGTTTTCTGAAACTTCTTTACTGGTCCTGTACAACAGTACCCACATATCACTCTTAGGCACATTTCTATTCAACTGTCTTCACCAGCAGGTGAAACATACCACAGAATTTGCTATAAGTGAAAATAGCCAACTGGGTGATGAAAAGGGCTTAAAATTTTGTGGGTTTGGCACTGGTCTCTTCAGTTTGCAACAAAAGATCACACCCTTTTCCATTATGCCTTATATAAGGGGAAGAGCACACTTTATATACAGAATGGCTCTGTGAAATGTTTTAAATGGACAAAGGAAAGCTACAACCACAACAAGACGGCTGCTGTCCTCCTTCAAGAATGGACCCATCAACAACCAAGAATTGCTTCCAAAGAGAAACTCCTTAATATTAAAACTGAAGCCAGATTTGTGGGAAGATGGAATTGGATTAAGCAGGCAGGGCTCAAATTTCTTACAAAAACAATGGAGAAAGAGCCAAAAGCTATCCAAGGACCTGCTTTGGATGTCAGCAGATGAGGACATTGCTTCACAACTCCCAGGAGGGTGAGGGACAGAGAAAAGAAGAACTCAGAACAACAAATGTGAGTAAAAAAACTCTCATGGCATCTGGGAAAGGCTCTACTCCCTCACCCCCAAGATATCAAACTGGCTAAAACCCCTGGTTCACTGCAGTTGACTGAGAGGGTAACAGGCTTATTCCTCCCTGTCAACTGTAAGAAGGAAAAAGAGAAGGGGGGTGGTAAGATTTTCTTCAGTGAATTCAGCCAGCAGAGACTGCTTTCAAACTCAGCTACAGCCAGACCAAAACACAAGAAAATGGAGACTGAAAGAAACACCTCCCTGGAAAGGTGCAGTGACATTCACCATCTACAGACAGGTGTGGAAATTGCATGGACAAAACTGGTTTGGGTTCTCTCTGTAACCCAACTCCTGGAAAAATCTACTCCCCATTTATGAGTCCCTGGCATGATTTTGATCACTTAAGCTGGGCAATTTTAAAGACTTAGAATAAGTTGAACCAAATATCAAAGAAGTGCTGTCAAAAAAAATAACAATAGGCAAGAGAGAGAACCTGACCATCAGAGTAAATACACCAATATATTAATATGCCTAGATAGCAGCAAAAAATTACAAGCCATATTAGGAAACAGGAAGAGATGGCCCAGCCAAAGGAACAAATGAAATATCCTGAATGATGAGATACAGGATTTAAGAAAATTAATCAATAGTATTTACACAATTCTCCAAAATCAATTCAAAGAATTGAAAGAAAATATGACTGAAGAGATAAGAGATACTAAGAAGACACTGAGTGAGAATAAAGAACAATTTGAAAGCCTGAAAATATCTGGAAAAAGACCTTGACCAAAAGGGGGAAATGGTAAATACAAATGATTTTTTATGGCTAAGAGATTTCAAAGTGAGTCAGAAGGTCATTCCAGAGTTTACACTTATGCAAGACTCAGCAGGATCTGATTGACAGCCACGTAAACAGTGCCTCCAATAGCAGGGCTCCTGAGGGCACTAGAGATATCTAGAAACTATAAGCAGAGCAGACAGCTCAGGAATGATTCAATACAGGTTCAACAATTATAACAAATGTACCATACTAGTGAAGAATGTTGTTAATGTGGTAAAGTGTGAGAGGGGAAGGGCATGGAGCATGTGGGAATCACTTACCTGTTTATGTAACATTTATGTAGACTAAAGTTTCTTTAAAAATAAAAACAGAAAGTCTGCAAAGAAAAGTAACAGGCCTTATGGGAATGAAAGGCATGATGTATGAGATTAAAAATACATTAGGGGCACATAAGAGCATATTTGAATTGCTCAAAGACAGAATTAGTGATTTCAAAGATAGAGCATCTGAACTGGAAAAGACAGGAGAACAAAATAAGAAGAGAATGGGAAAAATGGAACAGGGACTCAGGGAATTGAATGACAATATGAAACACACAAAAATTCACATTATTGGTTTCCCAGAAGTAAAAGAGAATGGGAAATGTACAGAAATAATATTTGAGAAAATAATGACTGAAACCTTCCCACTCGATATGAAAGACATAAATATCAATATCCAAGGACAATATACTCCACACAGAATAAATCTGAATAGACCTACTCTGAGACACCTATTATTCAGAATGATAAATATCAGAGATAAAGAAAGGATTCTGAAAGCAGCAAGAGAAAAGCAAAGCAGCACATACAAGGAAACCTAGATAAGTTTAAGTGCAGAACTCTCATCAGAAACCATGGAGGAGAGAAGAAAGTGGTATGATGTTTTTAAGGTACTGAAAGAGCAAACTGCCAGCCAAGGATTCTGTATAGAGGAAAACTGTCTTTCAAAAATGAGGGTGAGCTTAAAGTCTTCACAGACAAACAAAAACTGATAGACTATGTTACCAAATTACCAGAATTACTAGAGCTACAAAAGGGATGGTTGGAGCCTGAATGTTAAAAACAAAGGCAAGAGATTTGGAGAAGAGTAGAGAAATGAAGATTATTGGGAAAGGTAAAAGAAAGTGTAAAATGATATAGAATAGTATGATAAGACAAGAGAAAGCCAAAGGACAAAATGGATGAAGTAATAATGCTTTTACAGTAATAACATTGAAAGTTAATGTCTTAAGCATGCCAATCAAAAGACATAGACTAAAAGAATGGATAAAAATTATTAACCATATAGATGTTGTCTACATGAAACTCTCCTCAGACATAAGGAAAAATCCTGAAAAAAGTGAAATGTTGGAAAAAGATATTCCATGCAAATAGTAACCAAAAAAGCTGGAGTAGTGATAATAATATTAGAAAAAAAATATGTTAAATGGAAAATGTTTTAATGGGTGAAGATTATTATTTTATATTAATTTAAAAAGGCAAGTCACCAAGAAGAAATAACTATACTACATATTTATGCACCAAACCCACATGTCCAAAGATACATGAGGCACACACTAGCAAAATTGAAGTGAGTAATAGATGTCTCTACAACCATAGTTGGAAACATAAAGACACAACTCTCAGCATTGGATAGAACATCTGGAAAGAGAATAAATAAAGAAACAGAGAGCTTGAATAATATGATAAATGAACTAGACCTAACAGACATCTATAGAACATCACACCCCAAAGCAGCAGGATATACTTTCTTTTAAAAAACTCATGGATTCTCCTCCAAAATAGACCATATTTTGGGTCACAAGATAAGTTTCAATAAATTTAAAAAGATTGAAATTAAACAAAACACCTCTGATCATAACAGAATGAAAGTAGGTATTAATAATGGATAGAAAAAGTGAAAATTCATAAATATATGGAGATTAAAAAACACATTTAATTAATCAGTGGGTCAAAGCAGAAATTTCAAGAGAATTCAACAAATATCTTGAGATGAATGAAAAGGAGGACACAACACATCAAAACCTATGGGACACTGCAAAGGCAGTGCTGAGAGGGAAATATTTAGCCCTCATGTTTACATTAAAAAAGAAGAAAGAGCTAAAATTGAAGATCCAACTGCTACCTGCTGGAACTGGAAAAAGAACAGCAAACTAATCCCAAACCAAGCCAAAGGAAAGAAATAGTAAAGATCAGAACAAAAATAATTGAAATCAAGAACAAACAAAAAAATAACAGATAGAATCAGAAAAAAACAAAAATTCAACAAAATTGACAAACCGTTAACTAGACTGAAAAAGAAAAAGAGAAGATGCAAATGAAAAAAATGACAAATGAGAGGAAGGACAGTTCCGCTGACCTAACAGAAATAATAGTAATTATAAGAGGATTCTATGAACAATTGTATGCCAAAACACTAGACAATGTAGACAAGATGGACAAGTTCCTAGAAACATATAAACCATTTAGAAGAAATAGAAGTCCTCAACATATCAATCACAAATTAAGAGATTGAAACAGTCATCAAAAACTTCCCAAATATGAAAAGCCTGGGTCCACATGCCTTCAAAGTGAATTCTACCAATCATTCAAAGATGATCTTACATCAATCTTGCTCAACCTCTTCCAAAAAATTGAGCAAGAAAGAACATTACCAAATTCATTGTATGAAGCCAAATTCACCCTAATATCAAAAGCAGATAAATATACTATGAAAAAAGAAACTTACAGACCAATATCTCTAATGAATACAGGTGAAAAATCTTCAAAGTAGTTGCAAACTGAATCCAAAACACATTAAAAGACTTATACAACATTATCAAGTAGGTTTTATCCCAGGTATGCAAGGGTGTTTCTACACAAGAAAATTAATTAGTGTAGTAAAACAAATTGATAAACTGCAGAAGAAAAATCACATGATCCTCTCAATTGTTGCAGAATAGGTATTTGTCAAAATACAGCATCCTTTCTTGATAAAAACACTTCAAAAGATAGGAATAGAAAGAAGATTTCTCTATATGGTAAAGTATATATATGAAAAATCTACAGGGAAGCAGATGTGGCTCAAGTGACTGAGGTCCCATCTACCATATGTGAGTTCCTGGGTTCAGTTCTTGGGGCCGCCTGGTGAAGGTGAGCTGGCCCATATAGAGAGATGGCCCACGCAGAGAGCTGGCCAGCATGGAGAGCTGGCACAAGAAGATGATGCAACAAAAATGAGACACAGAAGAAAATACAATGAGAGACACTACAAGCTAGGGAGCTGAGGTAGCTCAAGTGATTGCCTGCCTCTATCCCACATCAGAAGTTCCCAGGATCAGTTCCCATGGCCTCCTAAACAGAGGATGAGAAGACAAGCAGTCACAGAAGAACACACAGCGAATAGACAGAGAAAGCAGAATGAATAAAATAAAATCTTTTAAAAAACACAAAAAAACCTACAGCTAGCATTGGACTCAATGGTGAAACATTGGAACCTTTCCTACTGAGATCACGACAGGGATGCACACTGTCACCATTATTATTCAATATTGTGCTGGAATAACTGCTTGATCACTTAGGCTAGATAAAGAAATAAAAGGCACTCAGATAGGAAAGGAAGAATTAAAACTTTCACAATTCACTGATGATATGAACCATTATCTAGAAAATCCTGAAACATCCACAGCAAAGTTACTAGAATTAATAGCCAAGTTCAGCAAAGTGGCAGGACACAAGATTAACATGCAAAAATCAATAGTGTTTCTATACACTACGGATGTACAATCAAAGGAGGAAATCAAGAAAAAAATCCATTTATATTAGTGACTAAAGCAATACATTCCATGTGGTGGATTGGAAGAGTAAATATCATTAAGATGTCAATTCTATCCAAACTGACTTATAGATTCAATGCAATCCCAAAAAATTATTGCAACCTTTTTCAGAAATTGAAAAGCCAATTATCAAATTCATTTGGAGGGAAGCGGGTGTGGCTCAATGGATAGAGCTCCCGTTTACCATATGGGAGGCCCTGGGTTCGCTTCCCGGGGCCTCCTTGTGAGGGCAGGCTGGCCGGCCCACGTGGCACGGTAGGCTGATGCAGCAAGACCTCACAGCAGGAAGCGGGTGTGGCTCAATCAATAGAGCCCCCGTTTACCATGCTGGAGGTCCCGGGTTCGCTTCCCGGGGCCTCCTTGTGAGAGCAGGCAGGCCCGTGTGGCGCGGTGGGTTGATGCAGCGGGACCTCACAGCAAAGAGGAGATAAGCAGACACGGAAGAAACACACAGCGAATGGACACAGCAAACACAAGCAGCAAGGGGGGGATAAATAAATAAATAAATAAATCTTTGAAAAAAAAACCAAAAAACAAAAAGCAAATTCATTTGGAGTGGTAAGGGGCCTGGATAGCCAAAAAGATCTTTAAAAAGAAGCATGAAGATGGAGGACTCTCATTTCCTGACTTTAAAGCATATTACTTAGCTATAGCTGTAAAAAAAACCAAAACAAAAACATTGTACTAGCATAAAGACAGATTTATTGACAAAAAGAACTGAACCAAGAACTTAGAAATAGACCCTCATATCTACAGTCAAATGATTTTTGACAAGGTTATTAAGCCCACCCAGCTGTGTCAGAACAGTCTATTCAAGAAATGGTCCTGGGAGAACTGGATATCCATATCCAAAAGAAAAAAAGACAATCCCTATCTCACACCTCAGACAACGATTAACTCAAAAATGGAACAAGGACCTAAATATAAAATGTGACAACCATAAAACTCCTAGAAGAAAATGTAGGAAATATCTTCAAGATATTGTGGTAGGTGGTAGTCTCTTAAAACTTATACCCAAAACATGAGCAACAAATGAAAAAAATAAACAGGAACTCCTCAAAATTAAACATTTTTACACCTCAAAGGTCTTTCTCAAAATTGTGAAAAGGCAGCTGACTTAATGGGAGAAAATATTTGGGAATCACGTATCCAATAAGAGTTTAATAGTCATAATATATGAAAACTTCATACAACTCAACAATAAAAAGACAAACTACCCCATTAAAAAGTGGGCAAAGGATTTGAAAAGGCAAATTGTCCAAAGAAGAAATAGAAATGACAAACACAGCAAAAAAAAAAAAAAGTTCAACATTACTAGCAATTAGGGAAATGCAAATCAAAACTACATTGAGATATTTCAAATTTGTTAGACTGGCCACTATTAAAAAGTCAGAAAACTGTAAATGTTGGAGAGGATTTGTAGAATTAGGAACACTTACTCACTTTGGTTGGAATGTAGAATTCTACAGCCACTGTGGAGGACTGTGTGGCAGTTGCTAATGAAGTTAAATATTGACTTTCCATGTAACCAGCAACACCATTGCTAGGTATAGATCTAGAAGAACTGAGAGCAGTGCCATGAATAGACATCTGCACACCAATGTTCATAATGCCATTATTCATGATTGCCAAAAGTTGGAAACAACCCAGGTGTCCATAAACTGATGAATGGATAAATTAATTGTGGTATATATACACGATGGAATATTATGCAGCAGTAAGAAGAAATGAAGTTGTGAAAAATATGACAACATGGATGAACCTGGAGGACATTATGTTGAGTGAAGCAAGTCAGACACAAAAGGACAAACAATGTATGATTGTGCTATTATGAACTACAAATATTATGAAAATCCATGGAATTAATAATAGAATATAGGTCACAAGAAAATAGAATGATGGTACAGAATGGAAAGCTGATTCTCAATCTGCGCAGAATTGTTAAAATGTTGTTTGTAAATATTTGAAAATTAATGGAATGGTGAGAGCACATCATGCTTTTCATGACTAGCAGAGCTATTATATGGGTATGACAGTCGTTGAAAGGGAAAGCATAAAGACACTTATATTACCAGAAGGAAACCTAAAAAATGCAACATGGGGCTTTATAACATAGTGAAACCTCATGTAAAATACAAATATGGGTGATATCACATATATAAGACTGCTTTTAGAAAATATAAATACAAATAAACTAGAGAGAAATAATGGAATCACCAGCTATGTACAGCAGAGGAAGCACAGAGAGATTGAGAGGTAATGAGTTTTGTTGTTTGGTTGGTTTGTTTTTTAGTATTATTTTATTACTGAAATAATGAAAATGCTCTAAAACTGAATTGATGAATGCACAACTATGTGATTTTACTGAATACCATTAATTGTACACTTTGAGTTATTTATGCTTTATTAAGATGTATCAATAAAACTGACTTGTTAAAAAAAAGTGAAACACACATATAAACACACACATCTCTCTCGGGTACCTAGATTTGTAACAAGTATCATTCAAATTGTTTTTCTCAGTTGTGTTAGGGTAAAAGGATGAAATTTTCTTTGCTTAATGAAGAGGAAAGGGACAGCTGCCTCCCATTCTCCTTCCTTAGATTATCTCCTTGTAAACATTAATAAGCCCAATAAGAACACTGACCTTTTGATTTTTACACTGTAATGTCTTGGGCCATCTATCCTTGGAACTGTAAACACATACTTCCAAAATCAATTTCAGAGTCACTCACTGAGTGTCTTAGGTTGTCAGGGCTTCTATGACAAATAACACATACTGGTGGGTTTAAACAACAGGAATTTATTGTCTCACGACTTTGAAGGCTAGAAACCCAACATCAAGGTATCCACATGCCATGTTTTCTCCCAGAATCTGTAGTTTTCTGTTGCCAGGTTCCAGCCATCTTTGGGGCTCTTTAGCTTGGTAGATACATCCCTTCCATTCATCACATGGAAATCTCTCTCTCTCTTTATCTGGCTTCAACTCTGGTTTCCAAATTTTGCTTATAAATACTTCAGTCTTCTTGGATTAAGGCCCAGCCTCATTCAGTTTGGCCTATTATTAACTAATACCATATTCAAATATCTAATTTACAGATGGGTTCACAACCACAGTACCTGGGGTGAAGACTTAAACCTGTCTTTTGTCAGGGACTAGATTCAATTCCCAGGACTGAGTTTACAGGGAACAATCACAAGATGCAGTCATTTATCTCTCAAGGGATAAGAGACGCTTTCATTGTTCTTTTCTCTGCTTTAGTCTGTAAATTTTTTATGAAATTCTGTCCAGACATAATCCTCACTGGCATGCTACTTTACAAGCATGTAAACCTGATCATTCTTAACCAATAATAAATTGTTTTCTTTTTTGCTTCTGCATTTTTTTTTTCTGGTAATCAGGATTGTTTTATTTCCCCAGCATTTGATAAGATATGAGTTCAGTGCCTTCAAGTCAAACATCACACATATGGAATCAGAATATCAGATCCAATGAACATTGTTTCAGATCATTCTAATGTAAACATAATCAAATTTACTTTATAGTATTTTTCCTTTATAATAGTAATATATCATTTTAATTTATTAAAAAAAACTTAAGCCATACACTCTTCAGAACATGGACAGCCAGGATGGCTGCTTGGAGCAGTGTTTTAAGGAAAGGTTTTCCAAGCTGGACTACCTTCATGAAGTTGTTCTGCCGTAGCTCACTGGAGCACAGGTAAAACTGGAAACTTTTCTACTTCTGCTGGGTTACCAAGTGGCAGATCAAAGATGGCGGCTTCATCACTGCCTTCCAGAGGCTCTCCCTTCTGGCAGCAAAGTTGACCTGCTCTGCAGGACACACCAGCAGCACAGGAAGAGCCCTTTGCAAGCTTGCTGTGCAGAGCTGGAGCAGAGCAAGACGTACTTCAGAGCCCACAGCCCGTGGGGACACTAGATTACCTCTCATTTCCATTTTCTACTTCAGAGAATCTATGCAAACTAAGCATTCTAGGATGCAGTTAGGAAATTTTTAGTGGGGCCAATATATGGTTCTGTACTGAGATACTAGCAAATGAGAACTAAATGTAGTATGTTCTGAACATTTGGAGAAAAGCTATAAATTTTTTTCCTCTGTATTGAATTTGCTAACAGCCATTTGAATCTCTAATAATGTTATATGTTAGAATAATAGTTGAAATTGACACTAGTAAAAACATTTTGGGTCATATTTCATTCACATGTTTTTAATATGAAGGAAAAATGCATAAATTTTGGTTTAATCTTTCTGTCATAAGTCTGGTTCATTTTTAGGTGATTTGCAGGCAGACATCCTCCTATTATAACTGTGGTGGAGATAACATTTTGTTGCTGCATTTATTTTGTCTGCATCCATTTTTCCTACCACCTACTAACAGTTACCTGATCCTTGGTCAGATCAGCAACCCAGGGAAGCAGACAGCAGGAAAATGAACAAGTTAGTGTTTAGTATTTTTCCAGAAACAACCGCTAATCCCTCAAAGGCTAGTAGGTTTTCTTGTTTTTCTGGTTACTTCCTGTTCTCTCTAATGGGATTTAACTGAGGCAGGTTCAGTGTTTCTAGGCTGTATATTTTTATTTTAAGTCAACTTGTTTGGGACTTTAGATCATTGGTTAAATTGAGATCACTCTTACTTCATAGGATGAATTTTAAAATGATATGCACAATTAAGTTTATAGAATTTGCTGTAGATAATATAATAAAACTTAGAAGTGCCTTTGATGTTCATATTTAGGTAAGAATAAGAATGATATTTCAGTTTTCAAAAATAGGGTGTTAAAACCTCACTTCATATTGGAAACAAGTTTTGCACAGGAGGCTTCATATCAATAGCTGGAGATCCCCAAAGCCATATTTCTCTCCTTCTAAAAGTCACCAAAGACATAAAGGGCTTATGGCTGTAAATCTTAGAGACTCCTGGGAGATGCTCATCTGGCTGAGAGGGCTGTCTGCCCTAGAAACACCCCCCAGCAAATACAGGACTTGCTTGGAAGCATTTGGGCTGGCCTGAGAATTTTTTTAACATTGACACTCTGGTAAATTACCCTTGGCACTTTGCCTTGGAAATAATGGAGGCCACAAGACAGATCACTGCATAAAATTCCCTCTTCTCTCATAAAGATTCCAACCTAAGGAATTAGAATAGAAAACAGGAGGGAAAAAACATACTTCTCAGAATACTGCCATATTTTTATAAAGAGTGAGAGAAGCCCCCCACCTCCACCCCATTCCTCACTTTTGGCAGCAATATTAAGAGGAGACTGAGAAGCAGACAAAGGTGGCATCTTAGTCTGAAACTCCCTTATGTTCAAAGTGAGTTGGGAGCTTAGCCAAAGCTGTGAGGGGCAAAGCCTAAGCTTATTACAGCAATGACATTTAGCACCATTATCTCCCCACTCCACTCCCTGATTTAAAGATAGATGTTTTCAAATTTGTTTTTATTATTTAGAGTTTCTGAAATTGCCATTTAATTAATATTTTAAATATTTTTATAGTAAAGGGTCCAGTTAGCTTATTTCATTTTCCAAAACAAGTTTTTTCAAAAAACTATGTTTTACCTTTATATGTAAAGAAATGATGTTTCTATATGAGACGGTGATCAAAACTGCATGGTATTGGCACAAGGATAGACCTACTGACCAATGGAATCGAATTGAGAGTTCTGATATAGATCCTTGCATATGCAGTCATCTGATATTCGACAAGGCTACCAACCCCACTCAGTTGGGAGAGAATGGCCTCTTTAACAAGTGGTGCTTGGAGAACTGGATATTCATTTCCAAAGAATGAGAGAAGAATACCATCTCACACCTAATACAAAAATCAACTCAAGATGGATCAAAGATCTAAATATAAGAGCCAAAACCATAAAGACCTTGGAAGATAATGTAGGGAAGCATCTACAGGACCTTGTAATAGGAAATGGTTTCATGAACTTCACAACCAAAGCACGAGCAGCAAGAGAAAAAAAAGATAAATGGAATCTTCTCAAAATTAAAAACTTCTGCACTTCAAAGGAAGTTATTAAGAAAATGAAAAGGCAGCCTACCCAATGGGAAAAAATATTTGGCAATCATATATTTGATAAGAGCCTAATATCCTGCATATATAAAAAAATCCTACACCTTAAAAATAAAAGACAAACAACCCATTTAGAAAATGGGCAAGTGAGCTGAAAAGACACTTCTCCAAGGAAGAAATACAAATGGCTAAAAAGCACATGAAAAAATGCTCGACATCGCTTGCTATCAGGGAAATGCAAATCAAAACTACAATAAGATACCATCTTACACACATCAGAATGGCAGCTATTAAAAAAACAGCAGACTCTAAGTGTTGGAGAGGATGTGGAGGAATAGGAACACTCATCCACTGCTGGTGGGATTGTGGAATGGTCCAGCCACTTTGGAGGACAGTTTGGCGGTTCCTCAGAAAACTAACAATAGATCTTCCATATGATCCAGCAATTCCACTGCTGGGTATATACCCAGAAGAACTGAAAGCAAAGACATGAAGAGATATATGTACACCAATATTCATATCGGCATTGTTCACAATTGCCAAAAGTTGGAATCAGCCCCAGTGCCCATCAACAGATGAATGGATAAGCAAAATCTGGCACATACTTATTATGGAATATTACTCAGCTGTAAGAAGGAACAAAGTGCTAACACACGGAATAACGTGGATGAGTCTTGAAGACCTTATGCTGAGTGAAGCAAGCCAGGCATTGAAGGATGAACAGTATATGACCTCACTGATTTGAACTGAGGAAAGAGAGCAGTTTCTGAGAACCATTTTCTGAAAGACAGGTTAACAAGGGAGAGAAAGAGAAGACTAGGCTGTGAGTCACCACCCATATGGACATAATCTAAGGTAAAGGGATAGAGTATAGTTGCATATTGAAGGATAGGACAGATGGGAAGTGATATTACTGGGTTTGGAGGTGCAGGATTGACAGGTGGGTAGATTAGGAAGTGCAGGCTGGAATACCCAGGGCATGTAACTATGAATCTTGTCATTCCATGAGTCAAGACAGTGGAGTGTCATATGCCACAGGGGGATGGGGAGGAAGGAACAGTTAAGATCAAATGGGGTATTTAGTGGTCATGCGAAATGTTTTTCATTACCTTACAGTAATGGACACAGGACATGGTAAATATCATAAAAAATTATTAAACTGTGCAGTCTAAATTGTAAACTATACTGTAAACCATCAACAATGTTTAGTTGCTATATTTTACTATCTGTATAAGAGTTATAACTATGCTAACATTCATTAAAAAAAAGGTATTAATATGGGGTGGGGAAGGGGGAGGGAGGTTGGGTATGTGGGAGTCTCTAGTATTCTGTGTGTGACTCTGCTGTGACCTAAAACTGCTTTGAAAATGAAAAAAAAATTGGGAGTCACTGGGGAATGAGAGGGGGAAGGTGTCATGGTACACTGGACATCCGATAATACAGTGATAAAAGGAAAAAAGAATAATTTTTTTAAGAAAGGAGTTTTTTTGTTTTTTTCCCATTTTTTTGAATGTCCCAATCCACGAATTATATTTTATTTTTAGTTTAGCTTCTTTTTTTTTTTCTTCTGAGTTTCCTTGTACTTATCTCTTGCATTTAAGCTTATCATTATTATTTCTTTCTCCTATTA
>JAQZBX010029822.1:0-27102 GCA_029593785.1 Cabassous unicinctus
ACACCATATTGAGTGCATGCTTGTTTTAATTCTTTGATAGTTTTAAAAGGAATAGGTGCCTGCTCAAATTGGGGATTGTCAGCATCTACTGGAATTTGAGTTACTGTTACTGGAAAAGCAGAAAAAAGTTGCATAGCCTCAGAATCTCCTTCTCTACTTCCCTGTGCTATACTTTTCATAATTGAAGAGGATGGTGCTGGTACAGAACCAGAAACTTTTGGAGGGTCATCAAATGTTGTAAAAAATGGATCAGTAGATACCTTAGGAGGTGCAGATGTGGGTTCAAAAGACAATAAACCATCTTTTGGAGCGGACAGCATAACGACCGCTGGAAAAGTTCCATTAAGTCCCTTTTGCTTTTCCTCCTTTTTATTAGACTTGAGTTTATCTGTTTTTGCCTGTTCATTAATTTTTTCATATATATTTTCATTAAAATCAACATTAGCTTGTTCTGCTATCGGTTCAGCGATAGCAGTATCCTGTTTAATATCTTCGTTTTCATCTGATTGTAAAGGTTCAAGAGCAACAGAAATAAGACTACACAAAGACCATACATGAAGGGGAATTATTTCTCCCTTTTGATAAGCCCTTTTTAAAGCTTTCATCACTAACTTCCATTGTTTCAGGCTTAAAATATCCCGCCCTTGGGGCTGAAACCAATAACAATGTTTTTGTACAAGAGAAAAAAAAGTTCCTCAAAAGCCGAGGATTTAATAGTTACACCGCTGCTTTTTAAGAGTTTTTAACACTCTAGAGTACTCTTCAAAGTTTGACTGCTGATTACCCATAACCCTGATGAATCCAAGGATGTAATCTTACCTTTTCTGTTTTCTTTTTCTTTAAAACCGCTCTCAGGAGCTCCTTGGTCTGCTGCGCACTGACTGAAAGAAAATTTGCGTTTTCAGGGCCCCAAGTTGGGCGCCAGATGTTGCCGGTCAGGAACTGGGTCAGTGAAAATGGTGCCGCGAATGAGAAAAAAATGAGACTAAGAGAAGAAATAACTGGCATCAGGGGACCCTCCATCCAAAAGAAGAGCCCTGCCCACACACGTGGCTTTTATTTGGCTTTAGAACAAAGAAAATACGTGTGCAAATGTGCAAAGGCAGTAGCTACGTGACTGTTTACACTTTACTAAGGTCAGCAAGTTTTCAGGGTTAATGGCTCAGTTCTCTTTACATTCCTGCGTGTAGCAGACCTTGTAAATCTTTATCTAACATATACATGATAATCTCTTTGAAGCTCAGGATGTTTCCCCACCCAGCTCCTCTCAGATCTTATCTCAGTGTCTTGAGACTAGAGGCACCGCCTGTCTCCTCCATTCCAAGGTGACCTGCTTTCTGTCAGTAGTCATGGCCTCTAATTGAACCTCCATAGGTGTATTCTCAAATATGTGTGTAAAACCTTCCCCAGAAGAGATGGGGCTGCCACAGGAATGCCTCCTAGAGAGAAGAAAAATGGTCACAGATTTTAATCAGCTCTGTGATCTCCCTCCCACCGTCCCCTCCTTGTCTTTAAGGGAAATGGTGACCTGGCACCATACCAAGCTGGCAGTAGATTCTTAGGAAACTCTAGTGTCCTTCCTTTTCCCTCCAGCCCTTTGCAGGATCCCCTCCTGAGGAAGAACTTATCTGATGACCCAAGAACCTGCCTCAAGGCTCTCTGCCCAGCTGGCACCAGTCACCAGGTCTGCAAAGCAACTGGAGGAAAAGATCAGTCTCGGTAGTTCTGGCTTTATTTCCCAATCTCATAAAAGAAAAGGAGTATCGCATCTCCAATGCTTTTCCAAAGTCTCTCTTAGTCACCTGAGGCAGAGTCGGTTGATATCGTGATTTCAGAAGCACTAGAAAGGCCATTTTCCCACCACCACAAAAAAACTAAGCCAGACACAAAAGAACAAATGCTGTATGATTGCCTTACTAGGAGCTAAATATATTGTGTAACATATTGTATGATTCCAATTACATAAAATGTAAATATAAATCATTTTATAAAGAAAGGTTAACTTGAATAATTAAATACCTTATACTTGGGGGGGGGGGGTTGGAAACAAAACTAACTGAAATATTTGCTAATGCTTGATTTTCCTTTTAAGCCAGAAACAAAAGCCTTTCGCCCCACAACTGAAGAACAGCCTAGAAATGCAAGTGCTAATAAAATAATAGCCGACTTCATTTCACTCTGCAAAACACCAGCTCTGGCAATCTCATATTTGGGGGTGCCTGCCTCTGCTAAACAGAGACTCAGTGACGTAATTGAGCCCCGACACTGTACAACCTCCTTTTCTGATCAACAGCAGCTCTTCCATGCCATCTTTCTGCACATCCTGATTAATCTGTTTCTTCTCTCTCCGGGCAGGGCAGCACTCCCATCCCCTCACCTCTCCCGCTCGCAGCAGTCCTTGACAACCGGCTCCCAACCACATACACATTTACTCTCGCCTCTCATTTTATTATTTTAAGATGGAAACACCTTATTTTCCATCTGAATACATATGGAAATGTATTTTTTAAAGTGTGAATGATCCAAAATCTCCTTCCTCAGATAAAATTAATGTCAATATTTGGGTTTATCCTCCCCTTAAAATAATAATCTACTCCTTTACATCTGTCTATTTCAATAGATTTAAGCTAATTGATCTCTGGAGAGTGGGTTTCACACCACTTAGGAACTCTTTGTGGTACAGATGAGGCTCTGATGGTTTAAGAAGACCATATGAATTAATGAAGATTGACTGATGCACACATAGAAAGTAAAAGGAGAACTGGTCTCACTTTAATGCTTCCTTTTGAGACAGGGGCCGTTATTTCTTATTCTGTGTGGCAGAGACTGCTGGTTTTCACACAGATCTTTTCTCCCCTTCTGCCTCAATGTTAGGACTCCCACATTTTAGCCAGACACACGGCCACCCAGAATAAAGTCGACACCCCCAGTCTCCCTTGCACCCAGCGCTGCTTTTGGGCAGATGGAAGGCCCCAAGACTCTGGGCCCACAGAGCAGCTCAAGAGGAAAGAAGTCCCCAAGAGGCTCAACGAGCTGAGGCCCAGGAAGAGATGAGCCATATGCCTTAGCTTGCAGCTGAGCTCGGCAAGAGTGAGGAGCAACTGAGACTGATAGAGGAGGCCGGGAAAGAGACAAACCATATGCTTGCTTGCCTTCAGCTGAGCTCAAGCCTTGGCAGAGGTCAGTGTCCATCTAGCTTCAACACGTGACAGCTGACTTTGGTGAGAAAGCACATCTTAATATGCCTCAATTTGGGCTTTTGACAGCCTTGGAATTTTGAGCTGTGAATTTCAGCAGAGTTGCAACACCTACTCTCCAGTTCATTGGATTCAACCAGGACAACAAACAAGGAGATGATGATAGACAGCGCCCATCCCAGGGAAGGGAGAGTGTCTGCAACTGCAGGCAGGAAGTTCCATCCATCTGCCCCATGGGATCTAAGCTCCTTCTCAATTAGGGGCAGGGTGGGCATCACCACCCCAAAATCTTCAAGATTGGGAAATGAAGACTGGACTAAAGTAGACTTATTATTATTCTACTACAGATTTATTATTATTCTAGCTATGGAAGAATCTGTATCATTGATGTGGGGGCAGTAACCACCAGAGGTTCTAGGGGATGGGAGAGGAAAGGATAGGTGTGATACGGGGGTGTTTTGGGGACATTGGAGTTGTCCTGCGTGGTGTTGCCATTGTATATTTTGTCATAGCCTACAGAACAGTGTGGAACAGAGTGTAAACTATAATGTAAACTGTAATCGATGGTTGTGAAGCAGTGCTTCAATATGTGTTCAATTGTAACAAATGTACCACACTAAAGAGGGATGTTGTTGATGTGGAGAAGTGTGGGAGGGGGAGGGAGGGGGGCATGTGGGAATCCCCTATATTTTTTATGTAACATTTATGTAATCTAAAGCTTCTTTAAAAATAAAAAAAATTCATTAAGAAAAACCAAACTCATGTTTTAACCACAATACTTCCTTATTCAAATATTCACATCCATTCTCGTGTAGCTCAGACCCCTGGTGATCTCCACCCGCTCTCTCCTCTCACTGTACATCCATGGATGGAAGATCAACTGCATGAAGGAAGAGGTGAAAAAGTTCTGACCTCTTGGTCAATGCATCTTCTCATGAAGCTGCCTTTTCCTCGTCCTCTGGGGAGTTTCACTTTCTTGCTTGGTATGTTTTTAAATCTCCCCAAGGGAAAAGAACCACTTCTTTAGGGGATTATAAAGGGTATTATCCAATACTTTCACATCCTACCTCCTGCTAGTGTAAGAGCAATTTCTCTGTTAAGAATCAGAGTTCTGCATGAAGCCAGTGGTTCTCGCACTTGGGGTGCACCAGAATCACACGGAGGGCTTGTTAGACACAGATTGCCGGAATCCACCCCCAAGTTTCTGATTCAGTAGGGCTGGGGCCGAGAATTTGCCTTTTTAACTGGCTCCTGCGAGTGGGGGTGCTGGCGCTGCTGGGCTGGGGTTCACGCTTTGAGAAGTAAACATCGTGTTTCGTGAACTGAGCTCATCTAAAACTGGAAGGTGCCTGCCTAAGGGAGCAGTTTCGCAGGTCCGCAGAGGCAGAAGGAGTTGTCTAAGTTTACCCAGGCAGTCAGGCGACCAGCTCTAGTTCCGTGTGAAACAGACATTCCTGCCATAGCAGCCTGCCCGCTCATCCTTGCTAACAGAACTTGAAGCGGGTCACGGCTGACCTTTCTGTGAGTTTAGAAAAGGGGCTGCGGTAGAAGCCCCCTGCCCAGGGCGGCCCTGCACCGGCTTTGGTCTACACAGCCTTTCTGGCTTTTTAAATTTTTTGTCGCGGTGTAACATCCACACAAAAAGGCGAGCAAAACCTGGGTAAGCTCCGCTCCAGGAGCTCGCGGGTGTGTGCGCTTCCCAGCCGCTACCTGTGCGCCACAGGAGAAAGGCAAAGGTTAGCCATAAGCTGGAGAGAGCGCGAGACCTCCAGGGAGAAGCAGTCGGTTTAGGCAAGGTAATTCAACCCGGGCATTTTCAGCAGAGCTCGGTGGAAGCTGCGAGGGCACGCCTGCTCTGCTGGGGTCCCCTGCCTACCCCGGGGTGCGCACTCGCCTCCCCGCGCTTCCCTTCTGCAGGCTGTTCACAGAGAGGTGGTTTCGTTTTAAATCGAGGAATTTGCAAATCTTAAGGGGAAAGGAATAGAATGCATTTTATAGACACAGAAGTGGATTCTAAGGAAACCCTGAGCACGTGGCGTCAGGATGGCCGAGCGGTCTAAGGCGCTGCGTTCAGGTCGCAGTCTCCCCTGGAGGCGTGGGTTCGAATCCCACTCCTGACAAAGCTGTCTTTTTTTGTGAGTGGGGTGCTCAATGCACCCTAAGTTTTCCTGCAGGTCCACCGTGAAGAGTATCGATTAAAAAAAAAAAAAAAGTTATCCGAGCTTTGTACCCGGAAGATAGTTTAAAAATTACCTAGTGATTTTAATCTCATCTCCATTCTCTTGTCTCTGTTTCTCCATCTACTTGTCTTTTTCTCTCTCCTTCAGATAGAGCTGAGTGAATGTCACTCCTCTGTTCTTTGCGCATTCTCATCACTGATGTCCATAGGGCCCCTCTTTTGTTTTATTTCTTCATATACTTTTGTTTTTGTTTTCGTAGAGCATGAATTGTTTGTATGCATGCCTTTTAAATATACATACATGGCTCCATTATGTACCTCATTCTGTTTTTTATTTTATCATTTGGCTCCAAGTTGGGAGCCTTGTCTATACTGTTATGTGCACATCTGGTCCAAATGCTTTTAGTTGCTGCACAGAGGTCCGCAGAGAGCATCCCCTCCGTACCCAGCGCCCCCTTCCCCGGCGGGATGACTCCCAGATTGGGTCCAATGCTTTGCCACTACAGGTTGCAGTTCCCATCATGAAGCAGGGTAGGGTTTTCTTGGAGACACAGCAGAAGCAGAAATTGCTGGTCACGGGGGTGTACCAAAAGAATAATTTGCAGTTCAGAAAAGGAGACCCAAGGAGAGTGATTTTAGTCACACGGAAGAAGCTTATGTTCAGTGACATCTCCAGAAATATCCCTTAAAGTCGAGTTTACCGAAATCTGGTCAGCTCATCCTGAACATCAATAGCAACAGTTAGACAAACGTTAATACACAAAGTTCCTATTTTGAACACATAACTTGCATGTTGAATATTATTCTTACGCAATTTACTGAAAAGCCCCGATTAATTAAAAACCTCGAGTGACCAGAATTTTCCTCTTACCGTTCTTTTTTCAAAAAGAAATTAAAAATTTTAAAAGAAATTAAATCTAACACCAGTTTACAAAGGCAGAAAATTGAATGAACCTATTTTATGATCATTGATGTTCAAAATTGTTGTCTTCCCCTTCTCTCCCAAGTTCTTCAAAATTCATATAAAGATTTATGCATACACTGAAAGAAAAGTGAACTGGTATGATTTAGAAAGATGATCATCAAGAGAGATGGAAATAAACAAGTTTTCTCCTTATTACTGTTAACTACTTATTCATTCCATTTCTACTCACCCCAATAATTTGATTAAACATGATTTCAAGTCCCCACTTGGGCCCTGGTGACATATAAGATAGGAAGATATGGGGGAGCACTGTAGCTCAGTGGTTGAGTGCCTGTATCGCACATATGAGCTATATGAGGTCCTGGGTTCCCTGGGACCTCCTTAAAAAAAAAAGAGAGAAGAAGAAATGGCAAATAGGCATGACTCTGAGGGAAATAGGAGAAGTACTTAGAGGTGCTGGGAGGCCCGGCAGCTTGATCCAATGCAATTCAGGCTGCCCGGGCTAACGCATGTACTGTTCCACTTATGAGCTGTAGTACCTTCCAGGCAAGTGACTTTGTAGCCCTGTACCTCGGTGCCCTCCTCTTTAAAACAAAGGAAAGAAGCATCCCTTACCTCACAGGGATGCTATGAGGATTGCAGGACTTAGTCTACATAAAGTGCTTAGAAGCGTGCCTTGCAAGTATTAAACATCTGATAAATGGCTTTGTTTATTATAATTGAGCACTTGCTGTTTGCCATGCCCTGTGCTGGACCTTGGAGACAGCAGTGAGCAGAACTGGTGCGGCCCCTTCAAAATTCTGATAAAGATTTATACATGCACTGAAAGAAAAGTGAACTGGTATGACTTAGAAAGATGATCATCAAGAAAGATAGAAATAAACAAGTTTTTATTGTTTATTTTATCGTTTATTATTGTTTTACTCCTGCCCCTGAGGAGTACACAGACCGGCAGCAAAAACAGCTATGAAGCAAGTAACTGAGTGCTGCAATCCAGGATGCAATGAGAAACAGTTCCTTCCAGCTCCGCTTGCCCATAGGAACCTCTTAGCAACCCATCTTGAGGTCCTATTTAATCCACCATTTGTGAATTCAAATGCCATCTGCAGTCTTGGTAACACATAGACTTTTTAAAGAAAGCGCGAAACGTTTCACATTTATCAACAGTAGAAGTCAAGTCCATCTGTTTTCTTCGCGTATTCTTCATCCCCACAAACGCCGAGGATGCCTAGAGGCCTCTGGGCAGACAGCTTTCAGGACGTACACACTCCCCTCACCTCAACGCGTCCACTTTCCTGAACCCCTGCCGCCCCCTTCCCATCTCTAGGCCTTTAAACACACTATTCCCTTTGTCTGGGGCATCTCTTCCACCTATTTCCCGGCTAATTAGCTCTTGCCTGGGAAAATTCTAAACATCTTCCTGGCTCGGCTTGGATGCCAATTCTTCCATGAAGTCTTCCCCCACTTCCCTCCACCTCCACCCAGTCTGAAGTGTCCAGATGCGGCCCAGGCGCCGGCACTCCCAGGAGCAGCGCGTCCCACCAGCCTCTTCAGGGCGGAGCTCACGACTCAGCCCTGTGTCATTATGCTGCTGCTTGTAGTTCAGATGGGGTGGCTTTGCCTTCTTTCCTGATTCTTTCTGTACTCTGTGAAGACGTTACGGGTGGAATAAAAATATAAGGAAACCAAGAAATACAGAGGAGGGAAAGAAAACCGAATTATTCATCGTCTCTTAAGCCACGATAGCCGTTGTTTTATCCCACCTCAGATCTGTGTAAAACACCTACATGAAAGCTCACAGGGGAAAGTAATGTCCCAGAAGACAGAGCCCATCCCCTTACTTGAAGGCAGGAAAACCACAAAAGGCCCCGCTGGGATTCGAACCCAGGATCTCCTGTTTACTAGACAGGCGCTTTAACCAGCTAAGCCACGGAGCCGGCACGCCCGCCGGTCTCCAAATGGGCAAGGAAAAGAAATCATCTCTGTTTTTGTAGCGAGCTTTACTCTCTCTTTGCCGAAGCTGTGGTACAGCCCAAACGCCTCCCCACACCCTCAAAGTGAACCCCAACTTCGCCCTAAAAGACCTGAAAACTGCGCAGCTGTAGGAAAACTAGGTGCCCTTAGCGCGAAAAAAGTGAGAGGAGAGACGCGAGCGCAAGCCTAATCCTCCGGTCGTGCAAGAGGAATGCGGAAGGACAAGAGTTCAGCAAGCATCAAAGCCCTCCTTACTGATAGAGAGTGACCCCGGGCGGGGGAGATGCGAGGAGGGGCCACGTCTACCCCAGAACGCTCCCGCGGTGACCCCAGCAGGAGGCAAGCTACATGTTCTTTATTTCACTGGTTTAAATTAAAATCCCAGTCGTTCCTTATCCCGTATCTTTCAGTAAAATTTACTCCAAAGACCTGCTTCTTGATTAAAATGTTAACTGGAGGGGAATTCTAGAGTCAGCTTTTAAAATGCAAAACTTCATAATTAGTAACCAATCTTGGAAAGAGATAAAGGAGAGGCCCTTTCCCCTTTGCAACCAAGAGGGAGAGAAGATTTCTTGTCATAAAACTTGTTCAAAGGATCTGATTTGATTAGGTGTCAAATTGAGAGCATTTACAAGAATTTCTATCTTTTCATGGGGGATTGTGTGAGTATTTCTAACTGTCCCGAACTTATTCTGTTCTTTGTTAAAATAAATCTATCCTTGGAAATATAATTTGAACAAACTCCAAGAGTTTACAAATTGTGGCGATGGCTCTGAAGATCATTTCTCAGGAGCAACCTGTAATTATGATTGGCTACCTTCAAATCTGTTGTCCTAGTGATAATGTTGAAATCAGCATTTCAGTATTTCTAAACTGTATCAATATTTGAAGGATTTCTTTGTTACACTATAAGGTAGCCATTGGGACTGACCTCTGCCTACATACCTGGTGGTTGGGAAATAAAAGCCCATAACTCTGCTAGATTTCTCATTTTCATAAAAAGATTGAACATGAATGAACTTAATACTCAGTCTGATTGAGACACAATGAAATAAACACCTATTTCTCCAATATGATGAGACCAGACCATCATATTATTAGTGTGCTTGAAGCCGATATACTCTTAAACAGCACTGCCACAAGCAGTGTGGCGTTGACCAAACAATGGCAGGCAGCAGTCCCCGTGGTATTTAGTTTGGATTTTCCTCTAACCAGCAGCTGACAAATTTCGCACAGAAATTCTAGGAAATCAAAGGAGTTTTTTCTAAGTAGCTAGAGACAAGTCCTGGAGAAAATCAAGGCTGTGAACAACCATTTCCAGAAATCTAGGTGTGACCCGTCTCCTAGCCAGCTTCCAGTGTGACCAGGAAGGGCCATGGAAATGCCCCTCAGATTGGCTCTGCTCCACACATTTGAAAGTGGAGTAGTAACAGATCACTGTATCACAGACTGCTGACAATAATGCAAAGAAATGAGGAAGTGGCAGACAGTGCAGTTTTCCATATGTCTGGGAGAGAATCTGGAAGAACAGTGTATGGAGACAGACACAGAGGAGAAAAGTCTGGAAACTGGGACTGGAATAGATGGATGCCAACAAAAAAGGAAGATCCAGTACAAAGTTCTCCAATAACAAAGTGAAAGCGTGCTTCAGCTCCTGCCAGGCTGTGAAGACGACTGAGAAGTCTGAGGCAGCAAAGAGAGGCCTTTAAATCTTGCAAGACAAAGGGAGGTCTTTGCTTTGCATGGAGAAGAGTGGACGTGGCAATGTGGACAGAGCCTCTGATCCACTACGCTGAAGCTGGTTCTGGAGGTACCAGTTCTTCCAGGGAGGCCCTGGGACCTGGCCTCCCCTCCTGAGTGTGCAGTGGGGTTAAAAGTGAACCAGGGGCTGAAGTCTCTCTTCAGACCCCTGCCATGCTGGTGGAGCAGCTGAAGTCTATTCTTCAGACCCCCTCCATTGGGAGAGCTTCCCAATAAACTTCCTGCCTGCATCCCAGTGAGCACCGTTTTTCTCTAAATTCAGTGTCGAAACACCCAGGTCTGGGATCCCTGAGACTAACTGGTTGGTGAGGAATCCCCACCCTCCCGCTGCCAAGAGAACCCATCCAACACTGGACACCGAATCATAGCTGGCTTCTCATCTGATTCACATCCGAATCATACAATCAACAATTTAGGAATATGTGAAGAAGGAAACCTTTCATGGCCCCATAACAGCAGGAAGTAGCCAGACTGAGTTGATTCCTGAATCCTCTTACCCTTCCATTCTGCCCAGTATTCCCATTACTTAGGTCCTTCATCATATAGATATAATCAAAGAGTTAGGAATGTTAGAGGTTCCCACTTAAGAGGTGTGCAATGATTGACAGGTCTTAGGATGGTGAATCAGTGCCCCTGTGGCATAGGTTGAGGAAAGGCAGCCTCCAGCCATAACCCACCTAAGCACTGAGCAAGCCATAGCCTAGGGGCAGCTCATCCCCTCCCAAGAATAAACAAAATGGAGCAGATAAGGGCCATCGCTCCCTCCCCAACCCCTCCCACATTCCAAGACCTCCTAGCCCACACCCCCTGGCCATTTGGCCCCAGGCTGTGCTCAGTTTCCCTGCCTAATTATGTACTCTATAAAGCCATATCCACCACTCTCTGGGGGCGGGCTGAAGTCTATTCTTCAGACCCCTCCATTGGGAGAGCTTCCCAAGTCTCTGCATCCCAGTGAGCACCATTTTTCTCTAACACTAAACACAGATTATTTTGGTTGAGAGCTTATTAGAAAATAAGATGTTCAGTATGCAAAATTCCACAAAAATTCATTTTTGTTATCAGTTAAAATATTCTAGAAAATTATTTAATATTATTTCAAACATGCAAAAATTAGAACATAGTAAAAAATGTTGTATATTGTTTATCAACATATATATATTCATGTAAAAACAAAATCTGAAAATTAATAATTACTCATGAAAGTGATTGAAAAAAAAAGAAAATGTCTCTTGGGAAGAGCAGAGGAAAATGTGGCTGTAGGTGGTGGTTAAAGAATATTTTATATGTTAGATCATTAAAAGATACACTGGAAGTATATATGCCAAAATGTTAATAGTTGTTCATTTTGGGAAGTAGGGATGGCAATATGACTATTTCATAAATATTTTGTAATATTCTGCATCTCTTAGTTTTCATAAAATCCTATATAGAACACAATGCTAATTGTTCAATCAATCTGAATACCTAGTTAAACATCTCTTACCCTGTGTCTAGATTAGAGTATGCCCTGAGAAACATAAATACATAAATCCTTAAACTTACATACTTAAATCCTTAAAATTAAGCATTGCATCTTCATATTTTCCTGATATTAAAAGGGAGGTTCAAAGGAAAGGTCTCTTCAAGTCTTTTGCCCATTTTTAAAATTGGGTTGTTTGTCTTTTGGTTCTTCAGTTAAAGGATTTCCTTAAATATTCTGGATAGTAAACCTTTATCAGATATGTGTGGTTTCTGAACATTTGCTACCATTTTGTAGGTTCTCATTTTATTTTCATGATAACACCTTTAAGGGACAAAAGTTTTTAATTTTGGTGAGGTCCCATTTATCTATTTTTTCTTTTATTGCTTGTGTTTAAAGTGCAATGTCACCATGCACTATAGCTAATAGTACAATTATAAAAAGGTGCTATCATCAATTGTAACAAATGTTCCACAACAGTGCAAGGTGTTAATGATAGGGTCATATATGGGAATCCTGTATTTTATGCATGATGGCTCTCTAAACCCACAATTTCTCTAATAAAGAAACAAAAAGGAAAAAAAAAAAAAAAAAAGTGAACCAGGAGGCACTCCCGTTCCCATTTGTGTTGTTTCTGAAAATTCAGGCACAGTCGTTCATGTTTCCAAATTTCTCTTCAGAACAGAAATCTCCTTTTGCTTCTAATGGGAAGAGGATGGTCCATGAACTTGGATGGAAAATAAATGTTAATTTTGACTGACCTGTTAGTGAAAATTTGCATTTCCTTCTATTATGAATGTAGACAACAAACCACAGTGCTATTTCAGAAGCTGACTTTATTGCTATTGGAAACCACATCAAATTATAGTTGTTGCAGATTTCCTTATCATGTATGCTCATTATTGTTTTGAAATTACAGAATTCATTAGACTCTGTTCTGGATCTTATTATTTAATGCATGATTAAGGAAGCACAAATATTACTGTGTCACAATTTTTAAATATTTGGAAAACTATTTTAATATAATCAACTTCCTTTTCAATTCTTAAGCATTTATCTTTTTTCTTTACATTTAAAAGTATTATTATTATTTTTTTCTGGAGGAAGAGTGTTTATTTGTTGTTTCTCTTTCACTCACACTAGAATGTAAGCTCTATAAGAGCAAGAATTTTGCCTCTGTTGTAATTTGCTGTTTTTCCAAAATTTAGATCTATATCTGGTTATGTATTAGTTTTTCAATTGATATTTCTGGAAAAGTGAATGACTAAATGTTCATTTCTGCACACTCTCACCAAATCTTGGAAATACAAAATATTTTAATATTTGCCAGTCTAATCTAGTTTATTTAGGTCACAGTAGCACCCTATTGTTGAACACTTTTTACATACTTTTTTGCATAATTGATTTCTCAAGTTTTTTTGCTTATTTTATTACTGGATAAATACCCATTTTTCGTGAAATTTTAAAGGAATACATAAAAATAGGACAAATAAAAAACAAAGAGCAAGGTCCATATCAATATTTAGATTATATGTCAATTAACTAAACAGACTAATCAAAAGGCAGAAATTGTCAGATTGGATAAAAAAAAGAAAAACCCAACTGTATAATAAAAGTATTATTCTGAAACAGAGCCCACATTTACCAAACTTCCCTACGTGTCCATAGTGCAAAACCTGGTGAGAAAACCCCTGTTCTATAGTGCAGGGAGAAGTCCACGACTGAGTCCACCTAAGTGTTTATGCAGAAATATGCAGAAAGAGCAGGAAGACGTATATTTTTCCTACGAGCTGTTGCAACCTTATGAATGAAGTATTTCTAATCTGAATATGAAATTGATATCCTCAATATCAAGCAGTTTTACTCCTGTCTAGTTGCGGTCAACTTATTTAGAACATTCACCTGACATGGGGATAATTAGTCCTTCTCAGAAATACAGAAGCTTAAACACTCACACACACTTGAGACACGTCCTGAGAAAGCAAACAAGTGAGTATTCATGTATGTGAGTCGAGGATGCTCCTTTTAAAGGTGTTAAGTTCTGAGATGTAGGCCCCGCAGTAGCAGGAGCAGGAGGGGGCGCTTAGGATATGTTTTCGGCTTTTTTTTTCTTTTTCTTTTTTTTTTTAACAACACAGGGAGAGGCAAGAAAGAAAGTCAGATCATGTCACCCTCCAACAGCTTCCACTGCATTTCTCTCTCGTTCAACCACCTTCCTTCCCTGTTGGGCTTTCTTTCCTATCCCTTTCCCAGCTTCATTTTTCCTCCAAGGGCTTTTCGCCATGTTTCTTATCTCGTGCGTTTTAAGCTGTCTCTGCCACGGCCAGGTCATCAGCGCGCAGGCCCGCCGGGACACTCAGCTCGCGAGCCAGCGCCGCCGCCGCCTGTCTGTTGAGGACACGCCCGCCATGCTCCCGCCTACCTGCGGGGCCAGTGGCGCAATGGATAACGCGTCTGACTACGGATCAGAAGATTCCAGGTTCGACTCCTGGCTGGCTCGGTGTGTGCAGCTTAGCTTTTTAATTTTCCCTCCCCCATCCCCACATGAGTTCAATGGAGCAAGAAACTCCGTGCAAGGGTAAAGTTCACCTGGACGGCCGCCGCCTTTGACCACAGCTGTGGTCACCTCCCCAGTGCGGGGCAAACCCCGCAACTGACACACGGTGACGCTGCCCAAAGCGCAGCCAGAGAAACACTTGCTGCAGCCTGGCCTGTCCATTTTGGCAGAAATAGGAGACTGAAAGAGCCTAATGAGTGAAGGGGAAGATATTTAGGCTTGAAATTCGAGGTAACACTCAGAAATTTTAAAATCTCTTTAGTGTCTTCTCCCCGCCCCTCCCTCAATCTAGTCATTTGCAGAATAAATTATTATGGATTTGGCTTTAGAGCTGAGCGCAACAGAGGCTTCCTATGCTTCTCATTGGTACAAAACAGCTACCTCTGCTTTGAGGGGGCGGCCCAGAGACGCATGCGCACATTAACATACTCCGCATTTGCAGGGGTGCCTATGAACGCGACCCCTAGCTACAGGGGAGGGGAACGAAAGTGTCGTGAAACACCAAGGGAACAGGGCGATCAAGCAGCATGTCCCTACCGCGTTTCCGTAGTGTAGTGGTTATCACGTTCGCCTCACACGCGAAAGGTCCCCGGTTCGAAACCGGGCGGAAACAGGTTTTGTTGTTTTTTTTTGCTCTCGGAGCTAATTAAAAATTTTTTTTTTCCCTTTTCACCTATTCATACCTTCCCCCTTTTTTCCTGTCTTGCTCAAATTCCCGGCCGTGGTGCTGAGGCGGCGCTCCCCGCGTGGGCGCGGAGTCCGGCGGCCTCGGAGGCGGCCGCACGTCTCGCGAGGGGAACCCGGCTCCCGGCCCGTTCGCGGGGCTGCTAGGCCTGCAGCCCCGGAAGCGCACCCTCGCCTGCTCTCGCCTTCCTGTCCCCGGCCGCTCCGCCGTCCCTCGCTCCGCGCCCGCCTCTGCCCGGGCCAAGGGCACCCGCGCGACCAGGGCGCAGCTGGAGCCCCGCGGCCCTCGGGGTAAGTGCCTTCGTGCACCGGCGCCCCCGGCCCACAAAATGGGGGGGTGGGCGCGCCTCCTGCGGCGGCTCCGGGCCTCCTGCGGCTGCTCGGGGCCTCCTGCAGTCTGGCTCTGGTCGCGACCAGGAACCCTGGTCTCCGACGGCCTCGCCCTGCCTTCCTCTCCAGACTAACGGTGGAGCCTCTCGCTGCTCCTGGGGAAGGCAGGGCCCGGGAGGTGGGGTCAACAGGGTCGCAGGCCGGGCCGGGCAGCGCCCTCGGGGCCTACTGGGTGAGGGGCAGAGAACAGGGGCGCAGGAGGGGTGGGCAAGGCTTCCACCCGCAGGACTGTGGCCCGGCTGAGGCGTGGGGCGACGCCGCCTGGCCTTCCCGTCTTGCCGGCCTCACGCGCACGGAGACGCCAGAGGCCGAGTCTTCCGCTTTTAATCGTGTGCTCTTCCCGTCCCAAGAAAAAAGGGCCCCAAAGTTAGGAAAAGACTAACTGTGGACACTGCATCTTGGCTTGCAGCTTGAGCAAAGTCCCTGGCAACCCCAGTGTAAAGCCAGGACCCGTGCCCTGGTTGGTGGCCTCTGACCTCTGTCAGACCCGTGGCCCGCTTCCAGGTTTACTGGATGAATCAGACAGTTTTGTGGAAAAGACGTCTTGTTCCACCCAAGAGGCTGAGGTAAATCCTTGGGATTTCTTTCTTAGATATAGTATTGCTGTAACTCTTGTTATCAGTACTATTTCTGTGGATAGCCATCCCTGGCCCTTAAGATCACATTGCTCCAGGTTCTTGAATCACTGACATGAAGGTGATGTTCTTATGACCTTAAGAAAAGAATGCAATCCTTATCTAATGAACTTTTCCTTTTTTTCTTCTTTTTTCAAACAGGCTGCTGTGTAAGTATTCCCTTCTCCATCTCTGTCACCCTTCCATTTTCATACCTTCTCTGATAGACCCAAGCTTTTATCATCTTGCTAGTTGTTACCTTGTTTGCAGGATAATAAACTTGGGCCTGCGCTCAGTAGCAATTTGCCCAAGGCATTTTCATTTGAACCCCCTTCCAAACCACCTAGAAATAAAAGCAAGGTATGTGGTGCCCTGAAAAGGGGTGAAGGTCCCAGGGGCCTGGGAGGTGACAGGGATTTCATCGGCATCTTTCCCTGATGCCAGTAGGCAGGACTGCTTTAGCTGGGAAGCAGATGGGTGACAGTGTGTTTGGCAGCCTGAAGTTCACTGCTTTTCAAACCAGGTGCGCTCTGGCAGGATGCAGCAGCAGCCATACCGGTTTAGACACTCTGCCCTTTCTCATCTTCCCCTGCCACCCCTTCCTCTCCCATCTCTCCCACTGAACCCCAAATGGAAGCTCAGGCTGCCCCAGTGTCTGTAATACTTCCTTTGGAAGGTGGAGAGCAAATAGGCCCTGAAGAGTGATTGAACCATGTTGCCTCTAGCAACACTGCAACTTGAAGATGATCTTTTATGCTATTTTATTTTTTTTATTACATCCTTTATTCTCTCCTTCCTAAACTTGGTGTTAGTAACCTTCGTGCAAGTCTGCCCTTCAACCCCAAGACACTATCTCACCAGAAGTAAGAGACAGAGATGAAGGGGGTGGCCTTCCAACTCTGGGTTGGGACTGAAACTAGAACTCAAGTTAGAAGTACTTCCCAGCTCAGTAACAGCCAAGGGAGTAAGAGGATGCTGCTGAAAGGTGCCCTGCACGTGTTTGCTGGGAATGGGCTTGGGTGGGAGTGTAAATATTCAGTGAGGTGGGGTTTGGTCCATGGATTCCTGGGACAGACTTACTATAAAAGAGACAAAACCAGGGGAAAAAAGATTTTTAGAGATGAACCAGACCTCAAAATTACTCTAATCCAAGGTGTGCCCAGGCTGCTAAGGTCTTTTGTACTATCTTCTCCCTATTTCTGAGGACAGTGTATTATGTACATTATTGAAACAGGGAATTCTCAGAAGTTCGTCTCACAGAAGATTTCAGCACTCCTACATTTTCTCATCTTACTCAGCATAGGAATATTTCTATTGTAGAAGAAAAATATTTATTCTTTATTTTTTTTAAAGAAAACTATTTCTGCAGTTTAAACATCACTGGTCTTTTTCTAACGAAAAAATGCAAGTATTGATAGTTAACAAAAGTATTCTAAGAAAGGATAAAGTAGGTGTTCTCTTTCACCAGCAGCTACTGAGGGAGAGAACCCTTTCTGCATTATAAAATAAACAATCTGCTTAAATGAGGAATTACAAGACTTTCAGTCCAGTTTTGCACGGTGGGAAGATGTATGTTTGGAAACTTTCGCTAACTTCTCTGTTAATATAATTTTGTACTTGGAGGTGTTTTTACAAAGGGGAATTGTTAGGTTCCTAAAACTTTAAAATTGTTGCCATACCTTGGGAAAATAACCCTCACTATCTGTTTTGATAATTTCTTGTCCTGGTGATATTATTGAAATGCATATCTCTGGATCCCGAAAAGTTATAAAAATTACTTGAAGATTTATATACCAGTTAATTATCTTCCTTTTCTTTCACATGCATGATGGAATATTTATAGCCCTGTGATTTTTCTGTGTTTTATTACTCAGCAAATAATTTAACACCACTGTGTGGTCAGAGCTGTCCTCCTTCCCCAATCCTCCTTGGCCTTTGTGGAAATGACCTTTTATCCCTCTGGCCCTCTTTCATTTGTAAGGTCTCTGGAGAGTCAGCTGGTCTCCTGTTCAGCCTTTTAAAGGTGAGTTTCAATGAACTAATCCATTTTCGTATACTCAGATACACCACCCAACCAGCGGCCCACTGTCCTTGAATTTATCTTTATTGTCAACTGCTGTGTTTCGTGATCTGGCCCTTCTTGGGATGGACTGCAGGAAATCTGTCTTGAGGAAGACTGAGCCCAGGAAACAGACTGTGTGAGCATTCCCACACCAGGAAGTGGGCTGAGAAACAATTTTGGAGTGAGGTGGAGGACAATGGTTTAGAGTACCCATTCTTTAGGGAAGTGTGTCCTAGGACAAAAACTCACCCTTCAATTTCTCTCTCATTTTCTGGCAATAGAAAGGTCTCTAAGAATATATGTAAAATATTTAGGGTGACCTTATCGTTTATTGCCCAACTGGGACATTTTTGAGAGTGAAAGGGAGCACTAGTAATGATTGTGCTAGGACAATAGGCATAAACTAAGCCACCCCAATATTAGACCAAGTGGTTTCAATGCCATAAAATAGCTCTCAACATTGGTTCCTTCATTGCAAGAACAGCGCCCTTTCTCACCCATTCTTTTCTAGGCATACCATTACTGCACCCAGTGTTGACCCATGTGGTCTCTGGCATCCTTCTCAGTTATTTTCTTTAAAAACTATCTTCCCCCTTATTACATCTGAATTTGGATTTTTAAAAAAATATTTTTTCCTCTAAGAATTGTTGACATTTATTTAGTGGTACATTTGGGAGAAAGGAAAAAGGGACAGAAATTAGGTGTAAATTCACGTAATGCCCAGGGAAAGATGTCTTCAGGAGACAGCGAGTGGGTCTAGCTGAATGCGTAGATTTGCAGTGTGCGTCAGGGGCTGCAGGAAAACCTGTGTCATCATTACTTTCTGGCCGCTAAGTAATTTAATCTTGAAAAGGGGACAAAGGTAGAGCACCATGAAGGAAGAGAAGGGTCTGGCTTATTTCACATTAGCTTTTCAGCAAAGAGCTGTTCAATATAGAACAAAACTGTTTTTCCTCTTGATTTTAATTCCTGTTCCCAGAGTGCCTTACAAGGTACCGAGGCATATAATGGCTGATTCAAGACACACTCCCACTTTGGTTCTTCTCTCTTCTTTACACTGAATCTCATCTCTTTCTCTGTTTTATAAGAAGTAAGGAGAATCACAATATTTCCAGAAGTTCTAATCAGGAGGAAAAAATGGGGAGAAGAATTATGATGTTTTAGCACCATTCATGGAACCTGGGGATACTAGGAACATAAAAATGAATCAAATCTTAAGTTTGCTCAGACATGTCCATATTTGCCCAGTATATCTAGATGGTAAGATTTAGCAAAACACAAAATAAAACTCTGGAGCATTTTTGAGAAAAGATTATTTTTTTCTTAAAATATGAAATTATGGAGTGGGGACAGTGCATTTTCAGGCTTACAAAATCTCTTAGGAAATATTTTCAAGGGTGGGGCAGAAGGTACAAGTAACTAGTTTTGGCCAAAAGCTTTAAAGAAGCTACACAATACACGTAAATGCTGACCATTGGCCCAGGTCCTAATTATTCAAACTCGAAATAAATAACATTTTCTTTCTGTCTATGTGGCCCTCAGTCTGGTCTGGAATATCCAGTATTCTTTTTGCCACCACTGCCCCCCCCTTTTAAAGTAGTTTTTATTAAATTTTGAGCAGACACAAATTTTTTCTATGGAAGATAGATGGAATCATGACACAACACCCATGCCCTGTCTCACCCCCAGTCCAAGGAAGAGAACACAGCACCCCCCTTGTATCTGGACTAACCCCCTTTCCCTCCCCAGCCATGTTCTTTTCCCAATGCCTTCATAGATGACCACTGTCCTGATTTTTGTATTTATCCCTTGTTTATCTTTAATTTTACTACAATCTTGTAGGATACACATATCATTTGGTTTTATACATATAAATGTAGAAGTATTTATTCTTCTCCAGCTTGCTTTCTTTGCTCAACATTATGTTCTTGAGATTTGTCATGCTTTTGCATGTAGCTGTAGTCTCTCTGTTTCTGCTGCTGAGCAGTACTCCCTTTGTCCTAGTTTACCAGGGCTGCTATGACACATACCACAGGGTGGGTTACAATTTTGGAGGCTAGAAGTCCAAAATCAAGGTGTTGGAAGGCCATGCTGTCTCCAAAGTCCGTAGTGTTCTGGTGATGGTTTCCAGCAGTCCTCTGTCTTGTGGCCTTCTAGCTCCTTGTATGTCCTTCTCCACTTCTACTTCCATCTCAGTCACATGATTGGGGCCCACCCTCATTCAGTTTGGCCACATCTTGACTGATAGCATATTCAAAGGTCCTAGGTACAAATAGGTTCAACCCTGCAGGACCCAGGGCTAGGACTTGAGCATGCCATTTCTGGGGGACATGATTCAATCCTCAGCACCCTCGTTTATAGATATTACCACAATTTATTTGTTATGTGGACTGTCAGTCTACTATTGAAGGCCATTTCGGTGGTTTCCAGTTTTTTTAAATTACAGTGTTACTATAAACATTTTTTACAGGGGGCTCCTGTGCTCACCTCCAAGATTTTCTCTAGAAGTAAAATTGCTTTAGATAGCACCACATTGTTTTCCAAAGGGAAATACTAAGTTATACATGCCCCCTCACACATACACCCCAGCATATATGCCTGTTTTGATTTGTTCCACATCTGCTAAGCCCTTAATATTGTCAGACCACTTAGCTTTCACTAATTTGGTGGGTGTGAAATGTTCTCTCCTGTGGTTTTAATATGCATTTCCCATATTGCTAATGAGGTTGAACACGTTTTCATGTGCTTATTCACCGTTCGTGCTTCTAAGAAGTGCTTGTTAACACTCTGCCCATCCTTTTCTCAGGGATCTGTAGAAGTTTTTTATATATTTGGGTTCTGATCCTTTGTCAGTTATATGTGTTACGAATATCTTTGCCCATTGTGAAGCTTATCTTGTTACCTATTTTATGGTACCTTTTTGATAAGCACCAGTTAATTTTAATATAGCCAAATTTGGATTTTAATGTACTTAAAGTTTGTCAGTCTTTCCCTTTATGATTTAAACTTTTTTGTTCTGTTAATGAAATCTTCTGCAGAGCAGTGTGAGGGAGACAGACGCACCCCCCGGACTAGCAAAGCCACCTGTCAAGCACTGTTGCCACCATGCCCAAGAGAAAGGCAAAAGGAGATGCTAAAGGTGACAAAGCGAAAGGGAAGGATGAGCCACAGAGGAGATCAGCACGGTTGTCTGCTAAGCCTGCCCCTCCAAAACCGGAGCCCAGGCCTAAGAAGGCCCCGGCCAAGAAGGGAGAGAAGCTGCCCAGAGGGAGAAAGGGAAAAGCAGATGCTGGCAAGGATGGGAACAACCCTGCAAAAACCAGAGAGGCCTCCACAGTGCAGGCACAGAAAGCAGAAGGCCCTGGAGATGCCAAGTGAAGAGCACATTTTGATAGCTTTGCACTTCCAGTGACTCTACTGTTTGAAATTTTTTTTTTTAATGAAGTTTTATAAAAATGTAGACGTTTGGTTTACCTTTTTGTCGTGGTGGTGATTATGTTGTTAGCACACAGAATGCTTCATTGTTGTCTTTTGTAGAAAGTTCAGATACCACTAATAGAATGTGTCTCAGAAGATGGACTGAAATTGGGAAAATTGGATTTTCCATCCTGGATTTTGAAGATGGTTCTTGGTTTCCAGGAGGAATTCCCTGACGTTTTGGCGCAGAAGCCTTGTCATGGGGAAGCAAAACTCCATGTCCTCTTCCCTGATGCTCTCAGCAGAGGCTTGAAGCAAGAGTGTTCATGTGGCCCTGGCACCCTCACAGCAACTGTGTTAGGTCACAATACTCAGGCAGTGCAGGCTTTCTGGTGATGACGTAAAGATGGTGTCATTCAGAAGAGCCAAGATTCCTGCTTTCTAGTTCATTTCCTCCATGTCAGAGTTGGCCCTGAAGAGCTCTTAAACTACATGCATCATGTGAAATGTCTTCTCCAGTTCAAAAGTTTTCCTGTTTAGAGCAACAGAAGAACACTGTTAAATCTTATAGTGACTTTTTTGGGAAGGGAATTTGGAAGTTGTAAAATGTTACCGATTGTTGCCTGTGCCCTGCTGGAAGTAACGTAACTGTTTTTGGAAAGTCTCCTAGAGAACTGGATACAAGTTGACTTGGAGGAGGGGGGATGGAATCATTTCCTACCAGAAGTCATAAGGATAGTCTCTAGTACTGCCTTGGAAAAGCTTTATGGTTTTGCTTTTCACATTTGTCCTTAGTCTGCCCTCATCAGACTTTTGTGAAAATTGTGAGGTAGAAATCCTGTTTAATATTGTTTCCATATGGAAAGTGGTTGTCTCCGGGCCATTTACTGAAAAGCTCCTCCTTGCGCCCCTGGTCTGCAGTGCTGGCTCGTCCACCAGTTTCTGCGTGGGGGTGGGCGGGGTGGGGTGGTGCGCTCTGTTCTGATGCCCTGATCACTCTGACTAACCTTGTGCCAGTATTAAACTCTCCCGATTGGTACAACTTTAGAAAAAAGCCTTTATATCTCAGAGGGTAAATCCCACTCCCACCCCCAACATCACCACCCAATTTCTCTTCCTTTATAGTGTCTTCACTCTTCTTCATCATTTGTTCTTTCATGCAATTTCTAGAATTAGATTGACAAGTTTTACATTAAACAAACAAAAAAATCCTGTTGAGATTTTGATTGGTGTATAGATTAATTTGGGAAGCCATGTCATCTTTACAGTATTGAGTCTTCCAGTCTGTGAACATCCATTTATTTAGGCCCTTTAAATGTCTTTCAATAAAGTTTTCTAATTTTCTCCATAAATATCTTGTGTTGCTAATAATTCCTAGAGACAATATACTTTTCAATTAAATTTTATATGGTAAAGTTTTAGCTACTACATTTTCTGTTTTTTGCTTTTTGCTTTTCTGCTATTGCTTTTTGTATGCATCAAACTTGCTAAACTCATTAATTCTTATAATGTGTCTATCTTCTTTTGGGTTTTCTATAGGCACCATCTCTTCTGTGTATACAAGCAGTTTTGTTTCTTTGCGGTCACGCCTTTTATTCCCTTTTCTAACGGCAGCCGTTGTCCGGGTGCTAAGGGTAAAGCAGTGAAGAGAAGGCAGTCCCTCTTCCCATGACGCTTGTGTTCTAGCTAGCAGGGGTAGAAAGTAAACAGCTACACAAGTAGCGGGGGTAGAAAGTAAACAAATACGTTTGCGCACAGGGGGCCTTAAGTAAAGAAGTGTAAGAAGGTGCCAGTTAGCTAGGACGGCTAGGAGACTCCTTAATGAAGTGAGGGAACAAAAGGTGTGGATTCTGAGGGGAAAGCACTCCAGCAGAGGGAATAGCAAGAGAAAGAGATGCCTTGGCTGAGCGAGAGCCAGGAGGCAAAAGCGGCTGGACTGGAGGCAGTGGTGGCAGGTGGCCCGGGAAGAGCAGGAAGGAAGAGAGGACAGCTCCTGTCACTGCATCCCCTGGTCCCTCTTCAGTTTATCCTCAGCTGGGGTCAGAGTGAGCCTTCTGAAAATGTACCGTGTCGCTCCAATCTCAAAACTCTCCAGTGGTTTCCAGCTCATGAAAGCCAGGATCACAAAGGTGACCTACCGAAGCCGACAAGAGTCGCCGCGATGAGCGCCTGATGCCCCGCGCCTCGGGCGGCTGCGCTGGCACCCGCGTGCGGCCCTTTCTGGCCGCTGGGTCCGCCTCTCTGCCGCCCCCGGCAGCTCTGGCGCGGCTCCCCCAGTGGGGCTGGGGTCTGGGCTCGGGGGTGCCTCCCTGTTCCGCTTCCTCAGTTCTCTGGCAGACCTGGCTCTGGCCTGGGAACCCCCGCTCTTACCAATCTTTGGTGGAATTCCGGTGGGAGGGGAGTGCCCGCAGGGGATTAAATTCAATGCCCAAGAGGCAGCGAATAGCCCTTGGAGTCCTTCTTGGAATTACGTTTATTAGGTGTTAAGAAAAAACCCGTAGAATTACAAAGAAAACCAACTCGTGGACAAATCAATGATCTAATGATTAAAAGGAATTCGCGATATGGTGATGTGTGCTCTTTTATTAATGAATTAAACAAGGCCCATTTCATAACGACTGTCATTCCAAAATAGTTAAGTTTGAGATACATGTAACAACTGCAATCTGAGAAGAAAATTAGCTGTGACTTTTCTTGGGGACAAAGCCATAGGTACTGCTTTTCCGACTGGTTTGTTGCCTGCATTCACAAATGAAGGAAATGCTAAATTTCGGTTACAGGTTGGAGATCTTAAAGATGTAAAAAGTTCCCCATTCAAGTTCTCCAATCTTAAGTGTTCCAATTTAAGAAACACTGCAAAAGTGCTTCACAGTGCCTTTCACTTTGAAAACCCTCCATAAATGTAGCTATTAGTAATTTTATTATTACTCTGGTTCCTGCTCAGATTTCTTTTAGGTGAACAGGATGAAGTTAATCATGGGAGATTGAGAGTGAATCATCTGAGAGTTAAATCACTTGGGAGTTTAAGAATTCAAGACTAGTCCCAAGTGGAGTGTCAGAGAACTCTGCCTTCTACAGGGAAAATAATTTCAAGACGGCTGGAGAGAGAAATACCCATATATCCCTTCTGAGGAGTCCTGCTTGCTTCATTCAATACTTGTTTCTCACATACCAGGAACTGGGAGCTATCCTGGGCAACTGTTGAGGGCACAAAGATAAATCAGTGTCCAGCCCATTAAACGAGTCAATCAAACAGGAGGACTGAAAGGGTGCTATCCACACACCCCAACCAACCTATAAAGGAAGGAGAATAAATCTGAAATCTGGTGGGGATGGGGAATGGAGTAAGGGTAGCAAAGGGAGGGAAAAGGGGAGGCTTCAGGGAGGAAGACACTTTTAAGCATTGGTTCAGCAAACAATGATAGAACTCTGATTGTGTGCCCTCACCAGAACCATTTGGCTCCCAGAGAAAGGGGGAAAAAAAACAAAAGTGAAAACTCCAGGGTTTGATGCCATGGCCCCTAAATCATCCATCCTTGCAAGGAAAGGCTCAAAGGGGCCTTTGCACAAAGGATTTAGCTCTAGGCATGAGCTTTGATGGGAAGAACTCCCGAAAGTGCCCAAACCTTTCCACCGACCTAGGTACCACAGGTAAGTAAAAGTTAGAACAATGAAGGGTGGAGGGAGGAGTATGATCAGAGGCACAGCCAGTCCAGAAAGGGCCTTCTTCTTGTCCTTGCGGAGTATTTCAGATTTTATCCTGGTTGTCTGGAAAGTGTTAAGCCTGGGGAAAGCCTCTGTGTCACCTGGTCTCTGTATGGTTGAATTGGAAGTGGAGGCTTCCTGACCGTAAAATGCACTGCTTTATTCAGGCTTAGAAATCAGGACTTTCAAGGGAGTGCAGTAGATCAGCTGTCCACTGTGCTGAAAAAAGGTCATTATGAGACAATTGCCACTGTTGCCACAGAGAGGGCGAGAGCCTGAATTTGGGTGGTAGGATGGGAGCAAAAAAGGAAAGACTATGTTCACATATTTCCCTGCATCTCTTCCCCTTAAGTGTTTAAAAGGTGGAAGTGGCAATGGATTGGATGGAGACAGGGCAGGCGGTGAGGGGAATGAAGGAGTCTGGTGGGAAGGCACCCAAATTTCTAGCTTTGGAATTTATGTGGATGGTGTTGTTATTAACCAAGACAAGGAATACAGAAGAAAGAAGAGAAGAAGGGCGACTGATGAGTGTTAAGAATGGTGAAGGGTCTGAGATGTTACCCAACTTGCAAGTTAACAAGTTATCAAATTAACAGTTTCATGGATACTTGTAGAATCCAAGATACTCTGGGCCAGAAACAAAGGATAATTTATTACTCACAGTAATAGCTAAAGCCAGATTACCAGCATTTTTGCTCTGCTTCTCCAGTTCCCACATGGCAATGCCAGAGGTAAATGTAGGGATTCCATTTTTTTTTTTTTAGGTACCAGGGACCTGGAATTGAACCCAGGACCTGGTATGTGGGAAGCCGGCGCTCATCGGTTTCCCTAAATTGGTTTTATCATTTGTTTTGCTTGTTGTTTATTTATTTATATTTTTTTTTTCAGGAAGCCGGGAACCCGAGACCGCCCATGTGTTAGGCTGGTGCTCAACTGCTAACACAGCTGCTCCTCCAATTCTTCTGTATTGTGCAGTAAGCATGCCTGCCCATTGCTCTGAAGACATTATCTCTATATGCATCTGTTTTAGTTTCCTAGGCTGCTGAAGTAAATACCATGAAATGGTTCAGCTTAAACAAAGGGAATTTTTTTTTAGCTTGCTGTTTTGAGGCTGGGAAAATGTCCAAATGAAGGCATCATCAAGGTGATGCTTTCTCTCCAGGATTGTGGTGTTCTGGAACTGCTGCTGGCAATCCTTAGCTTGTCACGTGGCGGGGTCTCCTAGTCTCTCCTTTCTCTTCCGGGTCCATTGATTTCTGCTCGTCTCTTTGTCTGAATTTCATTCTCTTATAAAGGACTCCAGTAATAGGACTAAGACCCATCCTGATTGAGGTGGGACACACCCAAAATGAAGTAGCCTCATCAAAAGGTCCTACTTTCAATGGGTTCACACCCACAGGAATGGATTAGATTTAATCCATTAGATGTTTTTTCTGGGGGTGCATACACCTTCAAACCACCACAGCAGCCTTGAAAAGAGAATCCAGAACAAAGCCTAGTCAAAGCCTCACTAGCAAGATGCCTAGAAATGTGACAGACCCATGGGGATTTATCTCACAACAGTGAGTTCTGTTTTCAGTAGAGTTTTAGGTGTTTGAAGATACCCAGGCAAATGGAGACAAATGAATACACAGATTTGGAGAGCAGGTGGACGGTACGATATAATGTCTGTTAACTTAGTCCACTGTCATTTTTAAGCTAACATAAGTTAATCGCTTGCCTTCTGGAATTGGAGTAACATGCTTGGCAAGTCTGTCAAGCAACCTATTGCAGGCAACTGGATCCTGCTGACGGAGCTGAGAAAGCCACGAGCACAGGAAGGCTGGAGTTCCTGCCACTGGGATGTGGGCTGCAAAATGTAGACGTTTGAGTGGTTGTCTTCTCTTTCTATCCCAAACTTCCCAAAGACTGAGCAGAGGCGGAGCATTTTGGCTCTCCTTTAACCACATATATTTAAGATTTCTGATATATAGATAAGTCTTTGATCTTCTCAAGCAGTGTAGCAGCTCAGCATTTATTATTTTACTGCTTGGCACAGTCTCTGAGACCAAGTTGGAATCATTTTGAATTTTACCCCATGTTTTAAAAAGGTTGTGAGAGACAATTGCCCTGTTATATTTAATTAAAGTTAAATAAGAGCACTGTGGACTTGAGTGGCCCTTTTTTTTTTTTTTTTTT
>JAQZBX010029823.1:0-27112 GCA_029593785.1 Cabassous unicinctus
AGCTGTAGGGTAGGAGTTGCAGCTCCACTGAGATTCCAGGCACAGCTGGCAAATAGGTGGGCCAGAGGATACAGTCTCTGGGAGTACACCTAAAAACTCCTGCATCACATATAGGTTTGAGTAGAAGGGACTGATGGACCATGTGCAGGGATGACTTGTTTGAGTCCAACTCTGTCACTCTCAGGAACACAGATGCCTACATTAGCCTTTTGACATCTTAAATCAGTCAGACATTTACTGTAGTGGTTAAGAGCTCAGACTCTGGGAAGACTGCCAGGTTTCAGATCTTAGCTGTGTTACTTATGTACAAAATGAGTGAACTTAAGCACTTACCTAACCTCTCTGAGCCTCAGTTTCTTCAAATGAAAATCAGAAATAATCATAGTGCCAACTTCACAAGATTGTTGTTAGGATTAAATGAGAAAATATGTACAAAATGCTTATCCCAGTGACGTGTAGTAAATTCGCAGTACACCTTAGCTATTTCTAGCAGCAGCATCATAATCATCCCAGTTCTTATTGAAACCAAAACATGCCATTGATTTTGAAAAATGTTTATAGTATCAAACAATACAGAAATAGAGTGTTTTGGAGAATTGATAGGGAGTGTGCCTAGATGACTATCAATAAGTAAATAAATAAGCATCTCTGTATTTTCCCTTCCACACTAAAAATATTTAGCTTTCTTGTACACTAAAAATAAAAATTACATTCATGATTTCTAAAACAATGCATTTTAAATGTTTAAGGTATCCATTTGTTACTGACTATTGCTTATTGGTATAAAATTTCTCAAACGCTCAACTAACACTATGTCTTCACCTTCATAGTAACAAAGAGTTCCTTCTTTCACAGTTGCCACCAGGTAATAACAAATGAACTTTGGTTGTAAGCTCACTACAGAGTAGTTGTTTGCAGATTGCTCTTAATGACAGTGCTGTTTTGTTCTGAACCTATGTTTTTAGTTTGAGAACTAAAAGGCAGAAATAAACCTTTATACTGGTGCTGGGAGAGAGAACTCGAATATTCAAATATTCTCAGACTTGTGCTCCTCTGGGTCCTAATTATTCTTAGCAGTGGGGTGAATTAAAAATAGATGGATTTTGACAATAGGTAAAGTGGTAGTTTATACCAGACAGCTTCCTATTTGGGTTAAAAATAAAAATATAAACAAAATTAAAGAAGCCACCAAATAGTAAAGATCCACTTGAGAGGGGAGGAAAAAAAGCCATTTCAGAGTTCAGCTGTATTTGCAACAAGATCTATCGATGCCCCCAGTCATTCTAAAATATCTCTTCATTTTATTTGTTTTCTCCTTATAAAGGGGGGAGGGAGACAAATTATATAATCTACACACTAGAAAACTGAGATCACTAACAATTTTAATTTCTTATTGCAATTTAAATTGGAAAGGAACACTCAGTACTAGAACATGGTAATCGTCTCCTGTTTCTTTGTCCTCAACTACAAGTACGAGATAGTTCAGAGCCATTGCCAATCAGAAAATACAACAAAGCTGCATTTGCTTCTCATTTGTTTACTGGCAGATCACAAGCCACTTCCCTCACATCTCAGACATCCTGTTAGGTTTTAGAGGCTCCATCCAGGCATACCTACAGTATTCAGAAAAGAAAGTGGCATCTGAAACTGCTCCTCCTTTTGTCCTGGGAACTTGTCATAGTTGAGTTGAGTTTTTAAAATATTCTCCACTCTTGTTTGTTTCTTAATGCAGTACCAAGATTAATTTGTATGGAAGCCAAAACTTGAGACATGCTGAATAAGTGAATGCCAAGGAAGCGGTTTCCTTAGAAATAACAGGCATGTGAAAGTCAAAACTTCCTTTCCATCTCATGTGACCTTTTTTCAAAGCAATTCAGATAGAGGACAATGGAATTGAATTCCAAGCACCCACAGTGTTCATGAATTGCTAAGCAATGATTCACCAAGTACTGAAATTACTCTAGACTGCTTGCACATTTTATTAGTGAAACTGCTTTGTATTTAAAATTTCCTTCCTTACTTAATACATCAGCTTTCCTCATTTCTACAAGCCATGTTTCCACCACCTTCCGAGAGAAAGCAGAGGTACAAAGTAGTCCTAAATAATGATTAATACAAGCACTTTTAAATGTTAGAATATTAGAAGTAGAACATCACCTAGAATATTCATAACTATTTCCTCCCTTTGGATACACTGTGTACTAGATACATTTAGAAAACTTTGATTGTTGCTACCCATTTTTTACTCAGAATAAGCAAATATGATTTGATTTTTGAGCTACTCTCTAAGTTATCTTTTAGAAACACTGAAGCTTTCATACATTCCAATTACCAATTTATCTTAACCTACTCATCCTAAAAAAAAAAATGTGTTACATTTGGTTTACAAATTGCATTTTCTTTAGTCCTCAAAGGTTAAATGGTGGTGACTTATGTAACAACATGCTAGCAAGCTGGGACCCTAAAGTTTCATGCTCTTTGCCTGTAATTAAGTTACAGTGTTCTTGAGGAACATAGATGAGGCCATCCTATGAACACTTTATTTCTTTTTATAGCCTATGAATTGTGAATCTCAAAATCACTAACATTACTCAACTTCTTCCCATCATAACTCTGTGAAGTGACTCTGAAGTATGTTGCCAGACAGACATAGGATCCAAGTAGCTGGGCAACCTTTCCTCTGTGAAACTGGTGCTAGTGTTTAATAGGGACTCATATTGTGTTATTATAAATATAATAAAGTATGCAAAGAGAGGCCCTAGCAGGGTAAGCACTGCACATTGCCTCTTTCTACTACCTCTCCTCTCCATTCTAATATTTTGCCTTCAATTTAAGCTGCTCTGCACTCAGTTTAATTTCTCTCCTGGACTCTGAAGTGGTCTGGAATGGGGTTTTCATATTCAAGCGGGTCCCAACCAGTATCTTCCTTGATAGTAAATAAATCCTAATAAAAGTGTAAGGCTCCTCAGCTAATTCACTCTCTGGACACATTCTGTAGTGCCTGTGAGATTGTTTAACAAAGACAAGCAGAGCTGCCCAATATGCAGGATAATTTCCATACCCTCAGACAAAGACAGTGAAGATAAAGTTTGCAATGATCTCATTTGCTCAGCACACACTGCACTTTGCAGTGAGAGACGTCAGGTTTTAGGAAGGTTATTTCTTAACATGGACAAGTGCCCTATAGTGTGTGCTCACTATAAAAAATCAGTTCTCATTTTTAGTGCTATTGATCCTGTGAATAACCTCTCCCTTTACTAATGAGGCTGGTTCTGGAAGGTGGGCGCTATCGCACACTGCTGATTCCACTGGTCCCAGGGCACTGGAACCAAGGTCACTGGGAAAGTGCTTGATTGTCTTTTGGAGTAGAATAGGCAGGGTAAGACAGTAGAAAAATGTAACAGAGTGATAAGTATTTGATTGCCAAAATATTTTTAGTGTTTATATCTGGTTGACTCTACTGGTGAGAGAAAGGTGACTTCAGGGGTTATGAGTGACCTTGACTAAGTCACTTTATCTCTGTAGGCTTTGGAAATGGATTAAATCATGGGTTTTCAAACTATGTTTCATGTAGCCTTGGAGATCTGCTATACTGCAAGTTGAAAGTAGTTGTGAAAAGAGACTCAAGGTTATGAGATCTCTGCTTTTACCTGTTTTTAATATTCTGATTTTATTTGTAGAAAGGCCCTTTGGCAAAATAGAAAAATGAAAATATTGACAGGTGTTTTCTTTGATCCTTGACATTCCAGAATGCCACAAGTACAGATTTATGCATTGCAAGTAATTCATATAAGAACCAATTAGCAAATACAAAACAATAGCAGAAACATACACCACAAACAGTTTCATGACCAAAAGCTATTCTCTTAATTTTAGCCAGAACCTTAAAAAATGTCTATTTTTATTCATGGGATACTGAGAAAGAGATCACTGATAAATCAGAGTAAATCTGTGGTAATTAATAGAAGGGACCATAAAATAAAATAAAATAAAAAAGACAATGCCAGCACTAGGTCAACAAGCTTATAAATCAAAATGGTTCTCTCTCTAACTCAGGGGGAAAATAGTCCTTCATACTAGTAATGCATCTTAGGCTATCTTACCCTTACATATTTCTCTAAATCTTTTTGACCCTTGAAAATGTCATAGACACTGTTGGGTGTTCAAAAGGAAGGTCTTAAAATTAGATAACACTTTGTCCACATTGTAAGACAATGGTGGCAAGAAATAGAGCCATAAAGGGTTGGTGGTAACCGTCTTCCTAGCTATGTAGTAGTTTTGTTGGTAATAGAGGAGGCTCACTCTCTTTATGTAGCATATCTATTAAGAGGTGAATTGTTTGATACCTGTTCCCCATTATCCAGTGCCTTCAGAAAAGGCTGGAAGTAAAGCATAGTCTTTCTGGCATGGTTTTATCCCTATTGAAAAAGACTATTGTTGAACTGTTCAAATTGGGATGCTTTGATTGTTAGCACGTTCAGCAGGCTGTGATTACAGTAATTACAGACCTGTGAAGGTCAAATTGACAAAACTGAATATAAACTGGAACTGAATATAAACTGGGACAACCCACTGCACTAGTTCTTTTTGCACTCTTTAGGACTTGTTGTTGTTGTTGTTAGAGTTGCCAAATGGCAAATCTGCAATAAAAAGAAATAAAAATGAAAGTCATTGATTTCACAATTTGGCTTTGACCCTTTGGAATGACTACTCAAGGTACAGAAGTGAATGCTACATTGTACTTTGAGTCCAGGCATGTTTCTAGCTCCATTACTTTCCTTCCCAGTCATGGACTTGAGTTTGTGTGATCTATTTAAGTATTTTTTAAGCAGTCCATGTGTCTTCAATGTTTTATTTTTCCCTTTATTTTGCAAAAGTATGTGTTGAACACAAAGTGGACAGATACATTTTTCAGTTTGTACACATATTGTACTGTGTAATATTTAGCAGAAGGAGCACTCATGTAAAGAGATGTGCAAAAGTATAAGGAAATAAATGAAATGGTCTTTCTATAATTGCCCAGTCAAAAACCAGAATAAAATCATTTCTCAGATAAACTGAATACAAACAAGTCTTTAATTTTTTGTTCTTATTGATGTGTTTAAGTAATAATTAAGTAAAGCAGAGTCTATTATCATGTATAATATGTGGAGACATGTAGAAAGGTAGAAAAAGATAAATATAAATCCTTTCTACACAACAAATAAACTACTTGTGTAGTGGCAGGAGAAGGTATAGAATCAGGATAAATGCTGAGTCTGATTGAAGTCAAAATAATACAGGCGAATGGAAATTAACTGATTCACAAATATCAAGCTGTGATTTTTCAAGCCAAACATCTGAACTTTGGATGCCTGAAATTTTCATCCTTCATCCAGCTGTTTGCTTTCAGGTAGACTTAGTTATAATCTCATGTGCCTGATTTCATTGTAATTTACATGCTGTTCAAGAGTTAAGCTGCTCTCTGGCTCATGACAACAATAAGGATAGGATAGTATAAGCTAGTTTTCATGTTTTTGTAGAAATATCATTGTTAAGGACTAATTTTTTTTCAAAAGGGTAAAATTATGACTCTGATACAAATATAAAATGAACATGGGTCAAAGATTTTATTTAACGCATTGCTTAATGAGCAAAGCAGTAAAATGTTACAACTGGTTCCAAGGGGAATCCCAAGAACATTGCAGTACAAATGCATATGCACATATAGATATGGAATATACATGCAAAGGCATAAATAAGCATGCACATACACACACACATGCAGCAAGAAATTCTGAAGTGAAATTACAAATAGATGCAAAGTGGGTTTATCTACTAGGCATTAGTCAATTGGATTTGACCAGAAATAACTTCTCTTTCTATAGACAAGAGCATTTGCATTATATCTGTGTTCTGCACCTTACAGAGTTGTAAAATAGTTCGAAAACTATGAAAGGCAGAGATAACCCTGTTGAAATTCTAAATATGGCATTGGAAAATTTTACTAAGAAGGAGACATTTGAGATAAAACCTGAAGAATTGAGAGAATGAGCTATGAGGATATCTGGGGAAAGAGTCTGGAGATGTAAAGACCAGCACGTGCTATGGGCCTGCAGCAGAAAAAAAAAAAAGTCTTATGGTCAAAGAATGTAAGGGGAACAGTGTGGCTAGAAGGGAGTGAGCTAGGAAGGAGCTGAAGGTGATGGGATTCCATTGAAATACTGGGGTTGAAACATGGATTGTGTAGGGCCTTATAGCTTTGATTTTCACTGAAATAGATGGAAAAACATTGAAGGATTTGGGCTTAAGAATTGTGCATCAATTACCTAATTTTTCTCTTTCATCTCTCAAAAAGCCTAGCAAAGTACTGAGCACATAAAGACCACTCAACATATTGTGCTTGGTTGACCCCTTCCTTTACAATTTCCTATCGTGATTACAATTAGATGAAGGTGTCTCCCCACTTAAAAAAGATGCTCACTGCACAAAGATGCACTCAGAAAGTTAAGCTTATACACATGTGTAGAAAAGAATTTAACCTTGCCCAAAAGAGAAATCTAGCCTTTTTCTTGACTTCTGAGAGGCAGTCTCTACACTATTAGAATGCCATGCCTGATAGAAGTACCTTTGTTTAGGATGAGCGCTAACAATGTGACTTCAGAAGGGGATTTGGGGTCCCATGGTATCAATCAACCTGGAGATTCAGGTCAACCACATGGGCCATCAGTAAATCAACCATCACTACATGATGGAGCCCAAGTAAAACTCTGGACATTGAAGCTCAGGTGAGCTTCTCTGGTTGGCAATACTCCATGAGTACTGTCACATATAAATTCTAGAAGTATAACACAACCATGACTCCATGGGGATAGAATAATGGAAGCTTCAAGTTTGAAATCCTCCTGGGCTCTGCCCTATGCATCCCGATTTTAACCTGTAGCCTTTCTCTATAATCAACCACACCCATTTGTCTAACAACTTTCAGTGAGTTCTGTGAGTATTTCTAGTGGATTATAAAACATGAGGATAGTTTTGGAAAACCCCTGAATTTATAATTGTTATCAGAAATGTGTGGATTTTGCTTCCTCTAACTTTGTAGTTGTCTATAACTCTTGCAAAAAAAGTTTAGTTTTTAGGCAATTTCTTCCATGACTATAATTCTAATAGATCTGGACCTCCCTGCCACAGAAAATACAGTGGAAGTAAGAGAAACTAGCACACTTACACACAGTGGAAGTTGCAGTTTTTCTCTACTTAGGCAAATTCTAGGATCTCCTGCAGTCTTCTACCATAGGACAAGAATATTTGAAATTTAATACATTAAACAAATTTCAACTAGCTTTTTTCCTTCATAACTTTTTTATATAATAGAAATATAACATATTTAAATCTTTAAAAAATTCATAAATTTTTACTAGAATATACTCTACAAAACATTTTCCTTATGTAGACAAGTTCATATATAAAATAGTACTTGTTATAAATTCTGAGATCAGCAACTTGACTATGTATTGGGTAGTCTCACACATAAGACTCATAATTTAGTTCAGTCATGCCCTACCTCAAATACAGATCTACTATTGACATAATTACCCTGTCTTCATTTTCTCCACCTTGGTCATGGATTTGAAGTTTTTACCATTAGTATTTAGTGGTATGTGTAATACAATAAAGCAATGGATAAGGGAAGAGAAAACTGGAGAGATCACTCCATTTACTTCAGGAACACATCATTCTGAATGCTGAAACTGATTCTGTTTGATTTTACTTAGGTAACATCTACATATGATATTATTTTGAAAATATTAATAGTTATAAAGGGGAAAGAATCCCAGTAATGTGATAAGGAGAAAGCTGTCTGACATACTTTGGCAAGGGCTCACATGCATCCTTTGTCACATACTTCACTCCAGATATACCTAAAATTCATCAATTCCCTCAACTTGTCTGTTTGGAAAATACCACTCAACTCAAGCATGAACCTCCTTGATGAAGAACTTTCCTCTGCCCTTTTCATCTTTCCTCCCAGAATTGACCATGTACTTATGGTTATATACTTTTTTATTATTGCTCATAAGCTATTGTGTACTTACAAGTATGTTTCTCCAGTAGACTGAAAGCAATTTAAGGATAGAGACCACAATTTAATTTTTTTTTTAAATCCTGAACACCCAGCACAATGCCTGGTACATGTAAGACTAAAAAAAAAATTTGTTGACTGATTTAGTCTTACATTCACTAGCTACAGCATGGTACTGTGTGAGAATGAAGACTTGTCCAGCTATATGATTTGGGAGAGGTCACTTTTTTTCTTTCCTGGAAGCAGTATCATTACATTACAGAGCCACACTAGTGGCAGCAGAATTTGGTGTACTAAGAATAGTAATGTAAACACCATCCTTTAAATAATTGTTTCAGTGTTGGGTTACAAGGTATTTATTTAATATATTCTCATATGCATCTCCACCATCATCATCATAGAGATCAATTAAATAAAAGTGTGTTGCCCTTGAAACTGTATCCAAAGGTTTTTCAACTTGTGGTAGCACTAAGGGTTGCGGTGAAATTTGGCTTTAGAGCTGACTCTCGCTTATAAGAGAAAAAGCCCACTTTGCTAAGCCTTTTTCAATCATGCACATGTAACAAACTGTTCTTGGAAAGCTCTGACTGGTGAAACATACCAATGCTCATTGTTCTGAATGGATTCCCACATACTATATTTTTTAAAAAGCAAAGGCAGCCTTCTTTGGGGGGGTGGGGGGGTGGCGGGTAAGGCATGACACTGTTGGGATGGTTATGATATTCAATGTGGTTTTTTCTCTCTTCTTTGGGCTCAAAAATAGGGTTTTGAGGCTCTGTGTTCTAGGAGAAGAGAGCCCAATAAAGATCTATAGAGCTGAGTTGAGCACCAAATTGTGGCAGCTGTTGGAGGCATGAAGAGGGACAGACCAAAGAGGGTACTTTGAAAGATAGTACATGGACTCCAATCGTTTAAAATGGCTTCCCATTCTGTATAATAAATCCCCTCTTGTACCCTACAAGTCTTCATTAAGTCTGTCAAACATGACAGCTTTGTGTTTGGAGAATAGAGGAATAGTGGCAGCAGTCTGGAAAAGAGTAATGAGATAGTTGGTGCGGCATGGCCTGTGAGCAATAACCCCTGTTAAGAAGTGACAAGCAGAAGCCAGAATAGTTTTACGCAGCACTTAGACACTCACTGGGGATGCTAAGAAATGTTTGGGGAACAGCCCGGACTCCCCACTGTCATGCAGACTGGGAGCTCAGGTGGTTGTTATGGGACTATCAAAAAAGGGTGGGGTGGGGGCTTGAAAACTGGAGACATTAGAGGCCCTTGGGTTAGGAACAGAGGACTTGTTTCAAACGACTAAAATAGAGATAAGTTACAATATGTCTTTCCTAAGCAGCAAACAGTTTTCAGTGAGTGTGTTATAGATACATTTAAATTTTTACTCCTCCACCTAAAAGGCCTCTGAGTCCACAGATGCCTCAGGAAAGCTAGGAAAGGCAAACAAGGACGCAGGGGGATCAGCTGGGCCAAAGGGAGACAGAAGGAAGACAAGGAAAAGAGGGAGAAACGGAAGAGCATCTTTGGTGGCAAGAGAATTCTTCAAGGCTCTCTCAGCAGCATGGAGTACGGACAGAGGTAATAGCTGTTAAGAAAACAGGCAGCATTGCACCGGTACTAACCAATCAGGACAAATGAACCAACCAATCAAAATGGACAGGGCGGTGAGCAGCGGTGAAGCCCCACCGTGCACGCTGGCTGGATGTCAGCCGTGAGTTAGGAATATGCAGTCATCCCTTCCTAGTGGCCCAGATGCAATCGCTGATGTGAGAGGGACTGCCTAATCATGAAGAGCACCCTGCATGTGGTGAGCATTTTTTTTCTGAAGGTGGATTTGAGCATCGGTGGTAAGGAATTCTACCATTTGGTCAGTCTCCTCCCAAGTGCCCTTCTTCCTCCCCTCTCCTTTGCTAGGCTCATTTACGAGCTCTTTTTCTCCTCCTCTTACTTTTCCAGTGTGTTCTGCAGCATGCACTCAGCTCTTTGGAATTCTGTGGGTGGCAGGGTTTTTTCTCTTTCCTCTCATGTGCTCGGTGATGCGGAAAGAGAAGAGACGTGAACTCTGACACGTTCTTTTTGCAAACATTTTGATAAAAGACACAGTGATAGTCACAAATCTTAAAACAGGTGGCAGGGGAGATGGGGAAGACACCATTTGTTATCAGCAGGAATTCCTTTCTTTCTCAGATCATCCCAAATGTTGGCATTTGCCCCAAAGCCCAATTTTGAGAGAATCTTATTTTGCTCACACCCAAAATTGAATAAGCTGAGCAATGGCTCATTGAATAAATACTCTTTCTCTCCCTTCTCTAAGCTCTAGGACTGTCCCTCTACACCCTCATCATCTTTGCTGTTTCTCTCTTTCATTAAATTCCTTTGAAGTGGTGGGTTATTTTTCTGTCTTTCAAAATTCCTTCTGGCTAGTGGATTTCAGAAGTGCAAGTGCTTTAAACTTTTCCCTCCTTTTTTGTATTAATACTGTACTCCAGATTTCTTTTTTTCTCCCCCAATTTTGGAGACTGACTACTGTGTTGTTTTATATTACATTTTCATTTCAGAGCTGTTTGAAAATGGAACTCATGCCATGCATGTGAATATTTTTCCTCTTCTTAGCTGGTTTAATCAGCATGTGGATACCATTATTCATGCAATTGCATGAATTATTTATTTCACTGTTGTAAAAGTTTAATAAAAGTTTTCTTCTCTTTATCAAATTCCATGTTACTCTTTGTTCATTTCATGGCAGCGACCCAATAAGAATATAAAGAAGTCCATATCAAAAGCTGTGAATGGCATGGACCTCATTAAGACTCTTGTTTTGTTTTTCATTGCCATTTTACCTATGATTGAATAAGATTTAATACATGGGGAACATATAATAGCTCCATATATTTATGCATTGCCAACATTAACCAATCAGTGCTGCTTACAGACTGGAAACATTTGGACTCCCCTTATTACAACGGAGATGCACAGTTTCACTTGTACTATCTAATAGAACATATGGTTCCTGTCCACACACATCTGTGTGTGTGTGTGTGTTTGTATGTGTGTGTGACTCTTACTCACTGTATAATACTATATCAGTGATGAACTTTGTAACTGAAAACAATTGTTACTTACAAAAACAGTGGCACTAGAAACAAATATCTGTTCATAGTCAATTATTCTATTAGAGCCCCTAAATTAGCAATTTTCAGCCAATAAAATTACTCTATATATTTGAAGTAACTTAATAATATTCTTATGGCTTCCTTTAATGTCAAAGCAATAGACTTTCTAAACAAGAGCCTTCAATATTTACACCTAGATGTTAGTAAAGTCACATTATTACAAAACTGTGGATGTTTGAAATTGCAAGTATGTTCTTTTCCTGTAGTCCAGTGCTAAATTCTTGAAAGTTAGAAATTTATTCAAGATGGCTATGAAAAATCTAAGAAGGCATTATTCTGATAAGGGATGAAGGCATTTATGACATAACTACAGAGGGGGAAAAAAGTTGTTAACAGTCAGGAAAATGCTTCTTTGTTTACATAGGTCCATGATATCTTTTCTCAAGTTTGGGGGCCAGATGTGCTTTTAGAAATCAGAATTTGGGGCATTTTTAGAGTTAATACAATACCTATGCCATGTATATTACATAATGCCACCCATGGGGTCTAGAGCAGCACCCTACAATAAAATGATTAACATCTCTGCAGCAGAAATAATAAATGTTCATTCTGTGGGGGTTAATTAATGACTATAAATGCACTTATGTCAGTTCAGAGCAGGTTTTGTTGCCAGATGACTTCAGATGAAATCAAGCTTCACTGCCAAGTTAGCCACTTTTGTTTTTCCAAATTGCATGTCTATACCTACATGTCAAAAAATATTTATAAAAGTCTGCCATGGTCTGGGTACTGTGCTTGATGCTGCACCTAAAAGCAACTATGACAAGGTCCCTTCTTACAAGAGCATACAGTATAGTTGGTGAGACACTAGGCAAAACAATATTTTCATTTTTGCACTGAGAGCTAAAAGAGAAAGAACATCTAAATGAGACTGGATAATCAGAGGAAGTTCTTAGCAAAGGCAACATCTCTAATCTTATAAGAAATATTTCCTGTGAATGAACATATATAAATATTTGAAAATTTCCAACAGAATTATGCCTCTATACTTGCTTTAGGAACCAAGCCATAAACATCACATACATTATTAAATCTGCAAATCGTTTACGAGTAAAGTAAACTTGCAATAGTTTGTGCCACAGTAAGAAATAATTTCTAAATTTCAGTGATTTACAACAAAATGGGTTTATTTCTTGCTTATGTCACTTTTGAATGGAATTTTTTCAATGTGTTTTCTTTTCTCTGTGATCCAAACTGAAGGATCATCCCTTACCTGGGACTTTGCTACTCTAGCAGTATGGGGAAGAGAATAATGACAGAACCATACAATGGCTCTTGATGCATATGTTTGGAAGTGACTTGTGTCCCCGCTATTCACATTTCATTAGATAAAGCAAGTCACACAGCAAAACCTGATATCAAGCAAGCACAAACTTCCTATAGAGGTGGTTCAAGAAATGTTCAGAAAAGAAAAGGCAACAAAATTTGACATTAATACAATCTACCACAACTAGTTTCCTCTTTCTATGGTCCACATTCATCATTGTTCAAGTGCCCTGTCTCCTCTGAGTAAGTAGCATAATCTGTCCATAATAAACTGGTGGCAAATCAGCTCCCTCAACAAGTGAGAGACCTTTTCCTGACTACTGAGAAATGTGTCCCATGTAAAAAAAATGGGAGTTTGGCATATCAGATATTGGTGAATACACTAAAGAGTATAAGAAATAAGATTTTAAGAAGATATATTGGGAATGAACCCAGAGGTCCAGGCATAAAGATAGCACAGTGAGCCACTCCAGGGCTCAATCTACCCATAAAAGTTTTAAACAACAAATAAGAGCTGGTAGAATCACTTTTCAAAGTTGCAGAAAATTGATAAAGGATTGCAGTAACAGAGCAAGCACTGAGTCAAGGAAAAGGCAACTTAAAAATGGTAGATCTCAAGGTACACTGACTGGTTCCTCCCTCAGCCGCTCAGCAGCTTGGCACAGAATAGATCCATGCTCCCAGTGCAGGTCCTTGGTCTCAGTTCTGGAGAAAGCATGTATGTCTGCACCAATCAGCCTAAAATATTGAACCAGGATATTCATCACAGGCTTGTCATCCAAGAACTTGCCTGGAATGTAGAAGGTAACTCACAGAGCTCTCCCACAGAACACTGTAGAACAGTCAAATCACAGTAGCCTGGGACAAAGGTTTGCTGGCTATGGGAAATACAGTGCAGTGCTTGGGACTGTGAGGAAACTATTTTCTAGGGTTGGGGGAAATTCAAATACATGTAAATGGGGTAATTCCTAGGGACATATGTGCATATCCAGGGCAAGATGTATGCAGAGAGAAGACAAGGTAGGACACTACACATGTGCCTCAAGCTATTCTCTAGTCTAAACTATTTGCTAAAACAGATAAGTTTTGAAGGAGAGCACTACCACAGGCCAATCTGCAAAGACTGAGAAAGGTGTTTTTCAGTTTTATTTTTTGTTTTTATTTGCTCCTGGTTTTCAAGGAAATCTTTGTCACCAACCTAGCTGGATACAAGCTTAAGGAACAGATGTCTCCATGTCTAAATTTCAGAGAAAACATTTTAAAATATCAAAATGTCCAGGTTGCAACAAAAGATTATAAAACAGAAAATGATGGTACATTGCAAGAAGCAGGATAAAGAATTAGAAACCATCAATGAGTAGGATGATAGCTTGGACATACCAAACAAAGTCTTCCTTAAAATGGCTCTTAATATGCTCAAAGAGCTAAAGGAAAATATTGGCAAAGAACTAAAAAATCAGGAAAATGATAGATCAACACAAAGAGAATGTCAATGAAGAGCTAGAAATCATAAAAAGGAAACAAACAGAGCTGAAGTTCACAGTAAAAAAAGATTAAAATTCCCTAGATGGCTTCAATAGAAGATTGAAACTTGCAGAATAAAAGAAAGATTTAATTTGAAGATAAGACTATTGAAATCATTCAGTCTGAGGAGCAGAAAGAAAAAAGAAGGAAGAAAAATTAATAGAGCCAGAGAAACCTGTAGGACACCATCAAGCATACTTCCATAACAAAGCACTACATACTACACGGCTTACAACAACAGAAATTTATTGTCTCATGGTTCTGGACATTAAAAGTTCAAAATCAAGGTGTCATCAGGACCATGCTTCCTTTGAAATCTGTAGAGAAGAATATGTCCCATGCTTCTATCCTGCCTTCTAGTGCTTGCCAGAAATCCTTGGAATGCCTTGGCTTGCAGCACACCATTTCAATCTCTACTTCTGTTGTCATAGGGTATTCTCCTCTCTCATGTCTGTCTGTGTCTGTGTCCAAATTTCATCTTCTTATAAGGAAACCCATCATATTGTGTTAGGGATCACTCTAAAGTGTAGCTTCATTTTAACTAATCGCATCTCCAAATTACTGTTTCTAAATAGGATCACATTGATGGGACCAAGGGTTAGGACTTGAACATATCTTTTGGGAGACACAATTAATCCCATAACATCTCCCATAAAACATTTGAAACCTATGGTGAGATTTAAAGGAAAAAAAAAAGCTACAACAAACATCAGACACAACTCAACTATAGATGAAGTTGTTTCAGCCACATCACTTATAGCCTATCACAGGCAGGGAATTCCCTTTTCTTGGAGAAAATATTTGCAGTTCTTTACATGCAATTTCTGGCATAAAATTAAAAATTATGTGGCATGAAAATAAGCAGGAAAAACATGATCTATAACCAGTTCAATAAATAGTCAATAGGAGCAGACTGACAAGTGACCAAAATACTGAAATGAGCAAAAAAGGGCTTTAATATAAATAGGTTAAAATGTCAAATTACCTACTGGGAAAGGTGGTCAACATGTGGTAATAGATGGGGAATTTCATTTTAGTGTAGTACTGGAAACTCTTCAAAGAATAAAGGAAATATCTAGGATTTTAAAATACATCATCATAAATGAATAATTTACCATCCTAAAAAAAGAAGAAAGCATCAGTGAATTCAGAGGCAGATTAATTGAATCAGCCAAACTAAAATGCAAAGAGGAAGAAAAATTAACAGAAAAAAATGTTTAAAACCTGTGGGGCAATATCAAATGGTCAGATGTACATGTAATTATAGCACAACAAATAGCACAGAGAAGATGGAGCCAATTAAATATCTGAAGAGACAATAGCCAAGAATTGTCCAAAACTGATGAAAGACATCAACCCAGAGATACAAGACAAAATGTAGTGAACCTCAAACATTAAAAGTACAAAGTCAAACTTCTGGAAACCAAAGATAAGGTCAAAAATCTTAACAGCAGCCACGCATACACCCAAAGAAACATTACATTAAGATACATAACATTCAGAGAAACAAGAATAAGAATGTCATACTTCTCATCAGAAATAATGGAAGTCATCAGAAGGTGGAATGACATCTTTAAAGTGCTGAAGGGAAGTAATTCTCACTTAAAATTCTATATCCTGTGAAAATATCCTTAAAAAGTTGAGATAGAGGGAGCAGATGTGGCTCAAGCAGTTGAGTGCCTGATTCCCACATGGGAGGTCCCAGGTTTGGTCCCTAGTGCCTCCTAAAAACAAAAACAAACAAAAAGCAAACAAATCAAAAAAACAACTCAGGGGAGTGCCAGCTTCCCACATACAAGGTCCTGGGTTCAATCCCTGGACCCAGTACATCAGAAGAAAAAAAAAAATTAAGGTAAAATAAAGATATTTTCAGACAGAAAAAACTTGAGGGAATTTGTCTCTAGCAGAAGTACACTAAACTAAATGCTAAAGGAAGCTCTTTGGCTTAGATGAATCAAACAATATCTAGTGAATAAGGTTAGGTCACATGACCATCTGGTATCCCATGTCAGAGGTTCAGTTCCTACAAGGTCTCAGTAGTACTACAAAGGCTATTTCTCAAAAGAATAAATAGCCTTCATCAATATACTATTGGGAAGAAAGCATGACAACTAGAGTAGCATGATTAGGACTAAATGATATACTTCCAAGGTGGTTCAATCACATAGCTGATAAATTGGTGTGAACTGTTGACTGGAAACTTAACAAGCGCTGTTGGTTGGGGGGGTCCATATGGACCTCTCTATTCAGCTACTTGGGCTTCTCACAGCATGGCACCTCAGTTACCAGAGCAGAAATCCCAATAATACAGGACATAGAACTTAATCTCTTTAAGGCTTGGCCCAGGAACTACTGCAGCATGACTTCCACTCTGTTATACTGCCCAAATAGTCACCAAGCCCACCTGGAGTCAAGGAGCATGGCAAGAAGTGTCAAAGAATCTGTATCCATCTCTAATCCACCATGCATTTTTACCCCTTTATATTTTCATAGCATTTGACAGCTTTTAAAAGACTTTCCCATACATTTCTCATTTAATCTTCACAACTACCTCAGACATAAGAACACAAGCAGGTTAAAAGTAAAAGGTTGGAAAAATGTATTCCATGCAAATAGTAACCAAAAAAGAGCTGGAGTAGACCAGATAAATGTAAAATAACAACATCATGGTATATGAACAATAATTACTCAGTGCAACTAGCAAATTTTTCCTGTGATCAGCATTCTTTAAGTTCTTTCAAACAAAATAGACACTTGCTTTTTAATTTAGGAGGACTGGAGAAGAGATATTTTTGGATACTTCATTTTTCTTTAACCCTTTCTTATGCATATTCATTAATTAAAATAATCCATCTGGATCATTAATGATTTAGCATGACTACTGTTGAAAAGATTTTGAATTTTTCTTTCTCATAAAATTGAGTTGGCATATTGTTATCTGCGGTGATTCATTACAATAAGATATGAAGAATTCCCAAATAGGAATTTGATTATCCAGAAAGAGTTATGGCCTAAGTGGAAATTAAATAAGTAAACCAATAATTTCTTTCTTTCTTAGAGATTATTATGTCCAATAGTTAAGGCTGAAATATAAAAATTAGAATTATGTTACAATTAATTCTATTATATTAGAATTATTATTTATATTTATAAATGTTTGTTGCTATGCTATCTATCTCTTATAATTGATTATATTAAATCTAATCTAGCCTTACACTCTCTTTTAAAATTTGTAATTTCTATTTTTCTATTTTATTTTGCAATTTTACAATAAAGTCTTTTTAATAGCTAAAAAAAATAGCCATTGATTATACACTTTGGATAGATCATATGGTATGTGAATATATCTCAATAAAACTGCTTAATAAAAAAATAAATAATTATGTAAGAATAGCCAGAAATAGCAGCTATGTACAGCAGGGGAAGCAGAGAGATTGAGAGGGGGGAAATTTCCTTGTTTGTCTGTTTTTGTTTATTATTATTATTGAAATAATGAAAATACTTTAATAATGACTGAAGTGATGAACACACAACTGTGATTATACCAAATACCATTGATTGTACACTTTGGATAAATTGTATGCTTTATTAATATATATCCATAAAATTGATTTGTTTAAAAAATAGTGTGGGTTAAGGGGAAAATGCACCAAATGTAAGATATGGACTATAGTTTGTAGTAATATTTTGACAATGCTCTTGCATAGTTTGTAACAAATGGATCACAACAATGCAAGGTGATGGTGGAGGAGTAATATATGGGATCCCCGTATGATGTTGTGCATGTTTATTTTGTAAGTTCACAACTTTTACTATATACTTATTGTTTATGTATGTTCATGTATGAATAATAGACTTCAATAAAAATATATTTTAAAAAATGAAGTAGAAAGAGTATAAATATTTCCCATTTTACATAGAAAACTGAAGCTCAGAGTCATTAAGTGACTTTCTCAGCTTACTCCAAAAAGTCAGGACCTGACCTTACATTTTCCAACACAAATCTAAATTTCTTATCATTTTCACTCTAATGTACAAAATAATTTCATTTCAGGCTCAGTATGCTGATGCTAGGAATTCCAAATCTCTATTTTTGTATATAATGAATGTGTCATCCAATCCCAGAATCATGTCACTAACAAATTTGACAATCATGGGAAGGTCTAAAGACACCCATATCACAAACCGCCTTACTTTGGTAGGTTTTGGGTATGCCTGTTCAAACCTTTACAAATATATCAAATCTTCCCTATTTTCAAGATGCATTTCAAAACTCGCCTCCAATGCTAAACCTCCTCTAATTACCCCAGCCAGAGTTCTGTATTCCTTCTCTGGACTCATTCCTTGCATCACTTATTGCTCTACCATTACTGACATTTATCATACACTATTTTAGATGATGTATTTGAGTGCATCTTGCCTCCAAAATTTAATATCTTAGAGGGCAGAGGCTGTGAGACAAGGATTTTTATTTCTTTTCAATTGTCTACGTGGCCCAGCATGGCAGTTTTTATGTTGCAATTGCTAAATAAATATCTGTGAGAAGAAATAGATCAAGAGAGTCATGCAAATTGTTACACAAGTGTTGCAATTTCTTTATTTTATTACTTCTAAAATAATCTTTTTCAAACTTCCCTAGGCAACCCCTGCTCTTGGTTATCTAGAATTTGGTAAACCAAGCATCATATCCACCCCAAAGATAATTTTCAAAGTCTTATATACTTTAATCAAATCACATTGAGTTTTGAGACTGAAGTGTCCTAAAATTTTAGCATAAATAAATAATTACATAACCATTATGTAGAAACAAATCGTTTAAAAAATAACCTAATAAATCAAATGTGTTTTTAACTTGCTTTAATAGAATATAAAAATATAATTTCATTACCAAAATATACCTTGTGTCCAGTTTGTAAAAATCATGAATTTGTCATGTGGAAATAACTTTCATGGATAGAAGGCAAATTTTTCTGCTTTCCCCTGATATAACTTAGAGATGTAGAAAATCATATGCTTTTAAGCTGAAAACGCTTCTTAAAAATTTGCTGAGAGTTTGGGTATAGGATCGCAATGACAGCATTCCCTCCCACATTGCATTAATAAGGTAACACTAGCTACAGTAACAGAAAATTTAAATTGTCCTGGTATGATACAAGTTTATTTCCCACTCATATAAGAGTCCAGTATGGATGTTCATAATCAGGCAGTGATTCAGGGACTCAACCTCTTTCCTTTTTCAGCATGTGACTCTCAGAGTTTACTCAAAAGTCATCTCCATTCCAGTCAGCACACTGGAAAAGCACGGAAGATCCTACATGGCCTGGAAGTGGCATACATCACTTTCACTCACGCTTTGAAAGCTAAAAGTCAGTTTCATGGCCACATACATTCCAAGGGAAGTAGAGAAGTGAAGTCTAGCTGTGCACACAGGAAGAAGAAACAGGTTTGGTAATCAGCCAGCAGTAGCAGCCTCTGCCACAAGCATATTTCGATATTTCAGTCTGTTTTTCCTCTACCCCATACCTTCCATCCACTCAGTTACTTTTCTTGATAATATGACCTCTTCATCATATGACTCCATTTTGCATTGCCAAAATATTAGTTCACTCTAATATTTTCCTGACTGGACTCTGACTGATACTCCTAATTGTTTGGTGAATAAAATTAAACAGCAATGACTATGAAGTATTTCCCGATAACTCTTTACTCTCCCTATAAACTCACTTACTTCAGCTCATCTTAGAGACTATTGCCACATTTACATTCAATTGACACCTTTAACAAAATAAAGAAATTTTATTAAGTTTAAAGTTTGATATTTGAAGTAGAAATAATGTGGACTTTTTGTTGGTTAGCTTGTTTTGCTTGTGCTTGCTTCTAACAAAGTAATTTAAATTTGTCGTATAGTGGGCTTAGAAACCATTTTAGTGGTATTATGGCAATTTAATGACTCAATTGCTTGAAGTTTTCTTAGTTAAAAATAGACTTCATAGGTTTCTGTGGCCAACTCAATAGATTTCATTGCCTTTTATTTTTAATTTAGAGCGTAAGTTAAATTTAAACCTACCACTTTTTAAATAAGGACTGCTAGCATGTTCAATCCTAATTCTTTATTGAGAAATGAGGTAAGTGCTTAGTAAATAATTACTGAATGAATCCATGTATCAATGATACCATCTGAGACAAGCCCAAAGGCTGTCCTTCACTACAACACTATCACACTCATCATCACATTGTCGTGTTCTACTCTAACTTGTCAGCTTTGTATCAAGGAAGAACATATTTTCTGCTCTAGAGTCTATTCATAAGGTAAACAATACAATGTTTCACATGTTAGTAATATGTACTCTAAGTATAAAATTCATTTTGGGCTATTTTTCCAAAAAACATGTTTAAAGTGTTCAAATGAAAAAAAATTGGAATAGGGGAGCTAGTGCAGCTCAGTGGCTGAGCATCTGCTTCGCATGTACAAGCTCCTTGGTTCAATCCCTGGTACCTCCAAAAAAAAAATTGGAATAATTGAAAGAATATGACAAAAGGACTATATAAGTCAATAAAAATCAATCTTAAAAAGGGGTTATAACTTCTTTAGTTTCCCTAACCATTAACCCAGCAATAAATTAACAGCAGGACATTAGGACACTAGGGCTTTAAAATTAAAGATTTGGGATGAAATTAGAAACTATTGCTAACTTGGTGAAAATCGCTGGTAGCATAGTTCATGTGTTAGTTTACTCTTTGTTCATTTAATTTTCTCTCTTCTTTGCCTTCATGAAAATGTTAGAGCTATGCAAGTAATGATTGTTTTTCTTTTGTCATTTTCAAATGCGGAACTAAGATTCTCTGTTTAAATCAATTTTATATGTTATTATAAGAGTAGTTCTTTCTGCTAAATTAAAAAACTGATTTACTTCAAAAATTCTATCTGAAACCTAGGGTTTTCAAAATATGATGTATCCATGAGAAAAGTAACTTTGAATTCACTTTGTCTTATAATGGCTTTATCACAGTCACTCAAGTAAATTCATTTTGACTCAATGCTTCAAGATTTTAACTACAAAGCAAAAAGATACCATTATATCATGGCATAAAATGGAGATTATCATTCAAAATAATGCCATTATATTGTATGACCTCCAAGATATGAAATAATAAGCAAACTCATAGCGTCAGAATTTATAATATATATTACCAAAGGACAGAGTAAGGGTAGGGAAAGAGGAGTTTATGCTTAAATTGTACAGAGCTTCTATTTAGGTTGATTGTAGTTTTGGTAATAAATGGTGGTGATAGCATAACATTATGATAATTAACAGCTCTGAAGTATACATGTGAATGTGGTTTAAAGGAACATTTTTAGTTTGTATATATAATGTTAACAAAATAAAAACATAGGATTCTACAACACAAACAGTGTGCCCTAATGTAAACTATGAACTATAGTTAACAGTACAATTATAAAAGTGTTCTTTCATGAATTGTCACAAATGTAACACATTAATAAAGTGTTAATAAGAGGGTGGTATATGGGGACTCTGTATTTTATGCATGATTTTTTAATAAAGCTACTTCTCTAATAAAAAAAAAATTTAAAGATAGTGCCAGTAGTTCATGCTCTGATGCACCCTCTACTCCAAATACATACCCACAACATGTTTAAAATGCTTTTTTAAAAAGTCAAATATAAGCTTAAGTTTAAAAATTATGATAAACAATTCTGTGGTTCAGAAACAGGAGAAATACAAATTGATGAGTAGGATCAAGCTACAGGCCTGGTGGTTTTCCACTTTAGAAGCAAGCCATGTTTGGCAGGAGTTTGCTTCCGACCATTATCAGAAATTTGGACAAGGTAACAATTAAAACTCGTGGCTATTGTGGGTCTGCCTTCTTCTCTGATAAAAAAGAGGCTCCAAATATACCATTAATCATTGCCTATGACTAAGGGGTAGAACAGGCTGTGAGCCTAAGGAGGCTAAAGGAGGAAAAAATCTTACAAACTGTTCCCCTGGTTTGATGATTGTTCCACAATAGTCACACAGTCTTGGTTGGGGGAAGTGTCATCAACCTAAACTGCCACCATAAGACTAAGTTCTGTACTGCAGTGCTAGCACCTGATGGTAGTAACCACAAAAGAGCTAGAAGGGAGAGAAGAGAGGAGGAGAGAGAGAAAAATAAACAAAACAATACTTAACAACAACAACAAAAATCACTTCCACTAAACTGAGACTGTAATCCAAAATTCTAAATACATGAAAAAATATAATCCTAAGAAAGTCATCCAGATGAAATTAATATTACAGAACAATCTGACAAAGACTTTTTTAAAAGTATGCTTAAAATGATCGAAAGAAAGAATGGAGGCTTATCATTCATTTAAAGCAGGACTCTGGAAACATTTTTTGTAAAGACCTAGATATTAAATATTTTGGCCTTGTTGGACATATGATCTCTTTTGCAACTACTCAACTCTGCCATTATAAAGAAAAAACTTCCAAAGATAATATGTAAATAATAAATGGGTGTTGTTGTGATCAATAAAACTTTATTTACAGAAACAGGCAGTGGGCCAGATTTGAATAAGGACCATAGTTTTCAGAACCCTGATTTAAAGAAACAGGAAATTAAGAAACATAACATGGCAGAAATGTGAATAAGAACTGGTAGATATAAAAAAGAAAAAAATTAAATCTTAAAATAAAAAATATTGTCAATATAAAAAACACAGTCAAAAGACAATTATGTTTTTAAAAACAGGAAAGAGATATAAAAGCTATACAATGGTTAGAAATTCCAAAATTTCTTAAATATGAGTTCTAGAAAAAGAGAATGGCAAGAATAGTAGAGATGTGGTATTTGAAGTGATAATTCCTGGGACTTTTTCCATATTTGAGGAAAGTCATAATTTTTCATAGCAAAGTATCAAGCACAAGGAAAATAAATTGTTATTAGTTTTGGATATTCAACCAAAATTCACTCTTCAGCTTTGGTTCCTGCCTGTGCCTTTTGAAAGATTACAACAGTAAGACTGAATATTTCATAAATTGTAATATAGGTAAGTAAATTACATTCATTCATTAAAAGACAGATTTATCAGATTGGATTAAAAGCCATTATATGTTTCTTTAAAACACATTCTAAAAGCACACACACACAGTGTATTAATTCAGGTCCTCTGAGAAGCTGACACCAAGACAGGATTAACTATGGAAAAGAGTTATTAGAGGAAACACCTGTGAAGAAAATAGGGACTGTGAAGGAGAGCCTTCAAACTATTATGTTAACCCTAGTGAAGTAGAATGAGAAGTAAGGATTGGGTAGGAAGAGTCTAGGCATGCCATGTACATCCATTAAATTTTTGACCACTCTAATCACGAGTCCTTGAGCCAAAGTCACCCAGTTGAGGAGTCCCACATGTCACAAAAATGAGCCTGCATTCATTCTCCTGATGTGCCCAATCATTGGATGGCAATAGCCTTTGGGAAGCATGGCCTCAACACTAACATAATGGTGAATCCAGAAGGACAGCAGCTGGGGCTCCTGGTCAATTATGCTCCCTACAGCAGGAAATCTAGTCTCCACTCTTAACTTCTCGAACAGCTAAACCAGCCTATGTAGTTCTGTTGCAAAGGGCACCAGCTTCACCTGCAGGCCATCTACATCATCACAGTTGGAGGCCTGAAGGCAGTGAGAGATGGACTGACGCAAGTTCCAATTTGTCCTCCAGGTGTACAGCTTTCCTCCCAAGTGCTGGTTTATCCTTGCTACTTGTGCTTCATGTCCATTTTTCTTCCTGATTGCCAGCCCTAGTGCCTTCATCCCCAGTACCATAAGCAATACAGACTGCTTAACCAGAGTCCATAATCGCATATGGTTAAACCCCTATAATAAATCCCTTTTTTAACATCACTCACACTGGTCTGATCCTCTGATCAAACTCATAGAAAGCATTTATTAAAGATAATGGGGATATTAGAAAAATAATAAAGAGAAACTGACAAAAATCACAAGCACAGTGGAAGAGCTTAACAAATTTTTGTTAGAAACTGAGGGATCAAGTAGACAATAAATCAGTTAATATATAAAATATTTGAACAATAAAATTAACTATTTTTATATACTAGATAGCTATACAGAACCCTGAACTCAGCAAATAGAAAAGGAAATTATTTTCAGTGTACTAGGAACAAAATTGTCCACAAAGTTCAATAAATTGTAAAGAAATTATATTATAGAGAACATGTTCTCTTGTAACAACTAAACTAAGTTAGAAATTACCAATAAAAATACAGTAAAATATATGTGTGCAGTTAGAAATGAAAAACGAATCAATAATTCTTGAATCAACGAGGAAACAACCATGGAAATTACAAAATATTTAGAATGATTTTTCTATGTACATAAAACAAATATATATGATAAAAGTAAAGTACATTTACAGGAAAATTTGTAGCCTTAAATGCATGTACTGAGAACAAAACAAAATGAAAAAGAATTATAAACGATTACAGTAAGTGTTCAACTCAAAAAAACTATAGAACAAAAGAGTAACCTTAAAGTAGAAAGAAGGCAATAATAAAAATAGCAGGAATTTATTAAAATGGAAATTTAAGAATAAATAGAGTTGATCAGGAAAATTAGCATGAACATTCAGTAAGACTATTCAACAAACAGAAACCACATGATATACAGTATAAGAAATTAAAAGGTGATTATATATAGATGTATAGATATAAATATAGAGAGATAGATATATAGATATATAGGATTCTAAAAAGTCATAAAGATATTCCAGGTTGATTTTTGGCAAATAAATTTTACAAATTTGATCAAATGGATAATATTTACAGCAATATAAATTGCTTCTCAGAAAAACTCAAGAATAAATAGAAAACCACAATAAACCAATGACTCTTAAAGAAATCTTATTGTTAGTCAATTTTTAGACCCTGCAAAGGAGCTCCAGGAGACTTTAGAGGTCACCTTGACCCCAAGGAACAAATTATTTTTTATGTAAACTGTTGCAAAAAACACCAAAAAATTGGCAACAACAGACCAACAATCAATACCATACAAGGATTATACAAGAAAAGAAAGGTATAGGCCAATCTCACTTATAAGTATAGATGCAATACCACTAAATAAAACACCAGCAAATGTAATAAAGCAGTCAAGTAAAACTAATCATGACCAAGTAAAATTTACCCCAGATGTAGATTTGGTTCAACATCAGAAAATCTAGTAGTTATACACCACAATAACAAACAAAAGGAAAAATATAATGCAATCATCTAAACAAATGTGGAAACCATTTACCAAATTTTAAAACTTACATTTCTAATAAAAATTTTAGAAAACTCAGGGTAGATGACTATTTCCTTGGCCTGATAAAGCATTTCTATGAAAAACCTAAAACAAGCATTATCAGTAATTATAAGATTTTAGTGGGATTATTTTAAATCAGGAACAAGCTAAAGATGACTGTTATCATTTTTAGTCAGCATTTCATTAGAATCTCTAGCCATTGCAATAAGATAAGTAAAAGAAGTGAGAAAATTAGAAAGAAAGAAGCACAGCTATCTTTATTTGCAGCTGACATGATGACATGAAAATAAAAATAAATTATTAAAAATATTGAGGGGGTCACGAAAGGTGACTGGTTCTGAGCTCAGCATACAGAATAAATAGCAATTCAATACACTAACAATAACCAATAAGAAAATAATAAAAAAGAAAATATTCCATTCAAAATATCATCAAAAACCTATAGCTGCTCTGGTTCTATCGAATAAAATTGGGAAGATTCAAGAATATAAAGTATCAATTTCCCCAAAATTCATCCAAAAATTCAATGTGATTATGATAAAAAACACTAATACATTTTTAAGGAATTTGACATAGATATCCTAAAATTCACTTGAAAATAAAGGAGCTAGGAATAGCCAAGACAATCTGAAGATGATGAGCATGAAAAGAGGACTTTCCATTAAGATAGCACTTTTTATAGTTATAATGATTAAAACAGTGATGTATTAGGCCAAGAATAGACAAATTGACAAAGGATACAAAATATTATCAGAAACAGACCTAGACACATCTCAAAAAATGTTATGAAGCAGAAGTGTCATTAGAAATCAGTGGGGAAGAATGAATGATCCCATAAATGGTACAGGGATATTTAGTTTTTCTTATGGGGAGGGGGAATCTAATCTTTACCTCTCCATATACAAAAATAAATTTCAAGTTTTTTAAATACTTATAAGTGAAAACTAAACATTTTGGATGAAAAAAATGTAAAAATGTAAAAAGATATCTTTATGAGTATAAAGTCGGGCAGAATTTCTTAAAGGAGAGCCAATGACCGAAAATGCCTAAAAGAGAAAATTGGATAAACATGGCTACATAAAAATAAAACCTTATTGGTGCCCAAAGGCACCGTGAACTCAACGAAAAGACAAAATACAGACTTGAATAAGATTTGTAAGGGCTTTCTCTGGGTTGTGCTTTTTAGTATATGTGAAATAAATTCATATCATATTTTTTCATATAATAAACTTTATTTTTAAAGAAGTTTTAGATTACGGAAAAATGACATCGAAAATATAGAGAATTCCCATTTACCTTACCCACTCCCCCTCTCATAATTTCTGCTATCAATAACATCTTACATTAATGTGATACATTTTTTACAATTGATGAATATATATTGAAGTATTGCTACTAGCCAAGGTCTATAGTTTACATAATGGTTTATACCTAGTACCATACAATTTTATAGGTTTTGACAAGATGTAAAATGGCCTGTATTCATCATTGCAATATCATGCCAAACAATTCCAATGCCTTATATTCCACCTATTCTTCCCTCCCTCTTCCTTCAGAACCTCTGTGGCGGCCATCAATGGAGGTGCTTAGCTCTCGGAGGAGGACTGGGCACTTCAGAACTTGGAGCCTCTTTCACCCTGGTTATAATCTTAATCATAATAGCGATATCTTTCCTTTTTAAATTGTTTACCTGCAAAAACGTGCTCCTGGCTTATGCTGTGATTGGTACCGCTGGGTGCAAGGCAAGGCACTGCAAAGG
>JAQZBX010029824.1:0-27111 GCA_029593785.1 Cabassous unicinctus
TACATAAATGTTATTTTATATATATATATATATATATATACATATTTTAAAGGTGCTTAGATTACCTAATTATTAGGCCATTTTACATCAGCATATACCACGCAGAACTGTGTGGGAGAGAGGGTGGTCTATGATGTGAAATACGGGGTTTCTTTTTGAAGTGATAAAAATGGTCTAAAAAAGGGAAGCGGGTGTGGCTCAATGGATAGAGCTCCCGTTTACCATATGGGAGGCCCCGGGTTCGCTTCCTTGTGAGAGCAGGCGGCGCAGTGGGCTGATGCAGCAGGACCTCACAGCAAGGGGGAGATAAGCAGACACGGAAGAAATACATAGCGAATGGACACAGCAAACACAAGCAGCAAGGGGGGGATAAATAAATAAATAAATAAATCTTTAAAAAATAAAAAAAATAAAACAGGCAGTGGTGACAATTGGAGATATCTGTAAATATACCAAAAACTATTGAATTGTATGCTTTAAATAGGTGAATTGTATGTTATGTGAATTATATCTCAATAAAGCTATTAAAACCTGCTGTAGACTAGATTAGCATTACATCTATGTAAGTAAGAATACAAAAGTATAGATTATTTGGTGATGTATGCATACATAGTACAACTTCAAAATATGCCTTGCAGTGACATACACCAAATTCAGGACAGAAGCTACCTTTGTAGAGGGAAGGCGGGAGAGGAATGAGAGGGCACGTGAAGGTATCCATATCAGTATTTCTTTTAAAAAGGCCTATCTGAAGAAATATAACAAAATGCTGATAGCTTAATCTTGATCATTCATACATAGATACTATTGCATTATTTTATGGCTTGAAATTTTTCATAATTTTTTAAAAATTTAAAACAAACAACATTCTTGTAGCCTGTTAAATTCATTGAAATGAAAACTTAACATTTAAGATTAAAATAAAATATTTCATTCCTTTGCTTTTATCTTACAGACAATAAACCCTTTTCCTTCCTTTGTCTATGTTTTATAATTATGGGGGGCGGGTTGCCACGTGATATGTGTTTGAGTCCATAAAGTGAGTTTTGCATTAATCACACACCTTTCAAATTAATGTGACATAATTCCAGGAATAGCGAGCTACAGAATGATGATTTTTTTTTGTTATACAACAGATTTTTGTTATCCTTATAGTAATGATATGAATTCAATCATTCTTTCCCATGATAATATGGTAGCATGTTTGTAAATGTATCACATTGGTTTGTTTTCCCAAATGTAGATTATCAGATGGCAATGGTGGTGGTAAAAGGAAAGTCAGGCATTTTGAACAGTTTCAAAAACTGAGATGGAGTTGAGAGTCTCTTTAGATTCAATCTGTAAAGATGGCAACTTGGTTGTGAAAAATGTAAATATTTTGTAGTCCAACTAAATCCAAGTTTGGAATGTGAGAGGCACATAAACATCATTCTTGTGTTCTCATCTCAGAAAGGACCACTTTTATTGCAAACTGTAAAATAGATTTAACTACTCTCGTCCCTCTGAAATGGCATATTAAACTGATATCAGCCATGTTCTGAGGGTATAGTGAATTCAGCTAAGCAAATGATATAAATCTATACTGTACAATAAAGGAAAGCTAATTGTAAAATGTACACAATTCTGGGATTACTGTTGTCAGAAAATAGTGGGAGTCGTTGGGTAGATCTTGTTTGTGGAAGTGTTTATGGCCAATCCCTAGAGCATCTGAAATCACTGATGTGACACAATGGCAAAATCCACTATATTTATGGAATTAGCTGACCATCACACACAAGAGGAAAGATTTTTATGGAGTAAAGTCCTTTAAATATGTGGCTGACTGCTAATAGATGAAACCAATTACCCAAGAAATTAAAATGAATAGATGGTTAGTCATCACTGGTTGGATTACTGTAATAGCTTGTTTGCAAAAAGGTCTTCTTACTGCAGAGAAATGGTATCCTTTCTGAGTATGAACCCTGAGTTCTAAGATGATTGATAACTCAAAATTTCTTTCACTGAAAAGCACCCTTGGTAGACCCTTCTGCTCCTTTGTAATCCCCCAAGATGGTGGTTTATAATGAACTTTAGCAGACTTGGTGGATGTCCCTTAAATTAACTATTATGATGTCTATTCTTTTTACTTTCCTGAACCACTTCCAAAAGAAGTTTTTGAATAATCAGCTTGGCCATAAAATCAATCTGATGTGTTCTTAAAACAGCCTAAAACTGAATCCAGGGTATTTGGAGCTAATGCTTAAATCATATAAACATTCCTCCAATCAACTATTTATTTAATAGAGAAGTCCCAAGAGCCTGAATAATTAGTTTCAGATGCAAACATCTTTTATTTGCAATATATGAAAGTATTTGGATTCATTCATGCTTTTGTGATCAACATCAAATTCACATTATGTCAATGAAAAAAACCTGAAAGGAATGACATTTATAAAAGCATGTGGGTAGTTTCTGAAAATGTTCTCTGAGTTAGCAACTTAAGAGTAGAATCCAATATCCCTTTTAAATGGCTATTAGTTAAAATTAGTTAAAATTCAGGTATTATTTAGACTTTCATTTCCCAAAATGTGTTCAATCTCATACAAGTCCCAGGAGATGTTAATAAAATGGGGGAAGGGGAGACTCTATAATCAAATATTTTGGGAAACTCAGCATACTCTAGCCTCTTTTTGGAGACATACACTGTATATTTGCATATGAAGGACTCTGAGAAATCCTGCAACAAAGAAAACTCACCCTAGTTCAGCACTTGCCATATTTATTTCATCAGTGAATCCTATTTTTATCTGACACTTATTCCACACAATACACATTGGAAAACAGCAGTAGAAATTAATTTGTCATTTCATGAATAAAGAGGATAAGTCTTGGAAAGTTTAAGCTACTTACCCAAGGTCACTTGAGCACTTATTAGAAGAGTCAGAAGTCCTGGCTTCCAATCCAGGGCTATTTCCTAGAATGATCCAATTAAGGGTAATGACTAAATGATGGCCCCAAATTACATGAAATTTTTAAATAGGAGAAAACAGAATAATATAAGAATTATCAAGAAACCCAAGGTATTCCACTAAACAATACTTAGGCATTTTCCCTTCTCTGTGTCTTAGGAATGGTTTGATAATCGGTTGGATAAATCAGGTAGAGACCCTACACTGTATAGCAGATAATATCATCTCATTCTGCTCTCTTCTACTTTCTCATAATTCATATTAATACTGCTGCTCCAAGCCCGCTCTCCTCAGGAAAAAAAATATTTTTGGCCTAGAATAGTGGGCTCAGATCCCCGAAACAGAGATGGAAAGACTAAGACCTTGATAACCCAGAGGGCCAAAAATGGCTCTGGTTCTCTTATTTACATAGTGTTTCTAATTATACATCAGTACTTGCTGTGGGAGACCCTCAGGAAAATCCCTGTCTGTGCCCAAGACCCTCTGACTTCATCATGTAACCATTTTCCTTTCCCGTCAGAAGCAGATGGAATTAATAGCCTGTGACAATTGTCTATTGTTCTAAGCAAGTTACACCATAATCTGGATGCCTCTTTCCCAGAAGATGGACGACAAAATGCAATGAGGAATGAGAATGTGTAATGTCTGCAACTTTCTTGTTAAAAGTTCTTCTTTGTTTAGAAATTATGCTAGCATGATTTTTTGCATTCTATTAGATAATATCAGAATCATGCTTCTCAGTGTCCCTGATGAAAATAGAAAGTCATGATTGGATGTCACCAAGGTCTCACGGTTTTCTGCCTTAAGGAAATGTAAAAGAGGGGTCAGAATGTCTCGTCCCTTGGAGTGGATGTCTCCATACCCACAGACACATCTCCTGATACAGGCTTAGGAACCCCATTTGTCATCAGTCTGCCCACCGCTGAGAGATCAAGGTTAGCCGGGACTCAGATCATTCAGGTAATTGAAGAACCCACCTTCAGGCAAAGGGCTAGAAGCAGTATGGGTAATACCTGATTTTTCTTAGACTAATCTTTCATTGGGAATAAGGGTTGGTTGAGGCCCTTTGCCTTGGGTTATCTCTAAAATCTCCATCTCATTCCAGATGGTCTAGACTCAAAAGGGAAGTCACCCCTAATTCATGCAGTTTCTAAGTCAAAATGGTTACAGATTTCACAGTCATTAGTTGTAAAATTCATGCTTGCGTTTTAATAAATAGAGAATTTGTGGTGGAGAAAAGTTAAGTTTATGGATATCTGATCTTATCAATTATCAATACTTGTTTACCTATTGCACTCAAGGCAAGCTAACGTTCTGCTCTGTGACGTCTACAAAACTTGCCTACCTAGATCCTCAGAAGAAGCCTGGGAAGGTGCAATGAAATAAATATTTATTTAGCATCTACTGGGTGTTAGGCACTGTGTTAAGTCCTCCATATATTATTATGAGATTTAATTTTCAATCCGTCCTTGGAAAAGCAGCCTTCACTGCTGTTGCTATTATAGGCGAAACTAAGAATCAGAAAGGATTGTTTATTCTATTTAAAAAGCCTTTAGTACATACTTGTTTGAAGGAGGAGGCAGAGGAGAAAGAGGACAAATTAAAGCAGCAGAGAGGTTAACGTCATCTGCATCCATGCTCCTCCAAGTGTGGCACAATTTGGCATTGTGTAGACCCTTGTTGGAAATGCAGGTTCTCGGACCACACCAGACCTACTGCATCAGAAACTATGTTTTAACAAGATCCCCAGGTGATTCACGTGCACATTCAAGTCTGAGAAGTGGAGTCTACCTAATAGAAACCTGGGTGGAAGGGAGGGCAGAGAAAGAAAAGACTCTCTACGGGAAGCAGAGAGAGAAATCACATGGTCAAGATTGAGAGGGAGGGTGGGTAAGCAGCACTTTAATACTGGTTTTGTTTTGTTTTTTCTGTGACTTTTAAATTAAGTCCTCTTCTACTATTTTTAGGAGAGTCCAGGGCATATTAGCATTTTACCTTCCATTATTCTTGATTTTTAGTCTGACCCTAGACTTTCGGCTGCCCAACTCTCAAATAGGCACCACTTGACCAAGCTTGTTGAGCTCGATCGAATTGAAAGAACGGATGAGATTTGCTGATTCCACAAGAGGAGAACAGGGGTTCGTGTTACTCATGCCTGCCCTCTTCCCCCACTTTATTGGGTGTGGGATATTTGGCCCTAACAGACATTATTTTGCCTAGAATCCATACAAGAGGCAAACTGGAGCAGCAAATTGGGGTCCATGAACTGTTCGGAGCCCAGGCAGCCATGTCACTTAGCCTGTCCTACCGCTGCCATGGGGATCCCAAGAAGCCTGGCTACTCAACATGCAGGTCCACGGACAAGCAGCTTTGCATCACCTGGGACCTCATTAGAAATGCAGGATCTAAGCCTCTCCTGAGACCTACTGAATCAGAATATGCATTTTGCCAAGATACCCATGTAATTTGTGTGCACTTCAAAGTCGGAAAATACTGCCTTAGCAGTATCCATGCTATCTCTTTATAGCTCTTCCCTCAAATGAGTCTTCCCCTCCCGAAGCTGCCTCATCTCAAACCTGAGTTCTAGGCACATATGCAGGTACACAGTTACTTTTTTGGCTTATTTTCCTATAAACATCTCCCAGGCCAGAACTCCCAAAGTGCCTCAGGAGATAGTATGATTCTGAACTGATGCCAAATGCAATTTTTGGCAGAGGCACAGTGAAAATCCTGGATTATCTATTCCAACAGTGCTGGAGGGCAGAGGGATGTTACCTTTTCTGATTTTTGTTTACTTAATTATAGAGCCATTTATGCCATAGCAGATCCAGCAAATCTGACTCCAAGTTTTGTAACTAAATATAAAAGATTTCACTACTATCTAATTTGGAGCCTTAGGGATTTTCATTTACAATGTCAAGTTTGGTTTCAGTGATACCAACAGCAGGGTCTTCTTTGTGTAGGTATCCAAAATGACTGGGTTTTCCATAGGACCCAGCAATTCCACTCCTAAGAACATACCCAAGAGAAATGAGAACACATGTCCATGGAGAAACTTGAGCATGAATGTTCATAGCAGCATTATTCATAATAGTCCAACAGTGGAAACAACCGAAACACCCATCAATTGATAAATGGATAAACAAAATGTTTTATGTATCCATATAATGGAATATTTTTCAGTCATAAAAAGGAATGAAGTTCTGATACATGCTACAACCTAGATGAAACTGGAAACCATTATGCTAAGTGAAAAAAGCCAGTCACAGTATTGTATGACTACATTTATATGAAATATCCAATATAGGTGAATTCATAGGGACCAAAAGTAGATTAGTGATTGCCAGGGACTGGGATGAGGGAGAAATGGGGAGTGATTGCTATTGGATATGGAGCTTCTTTCTGTTGAAATGTTCTAAAATTGATTGTGGTGATGGTTGTACAACTCTGGGGATATACTAAAAGTACTGAGTTGTACATTTTAAAAGGGTAAATTTTAAGCAAGTGAATTATATCCCAATAAGGCTGTTTAAAAAAAAAAAAAAAAAGATGACTAGCAATGACACAAGAGCAGCTCCAAGTTTGAGGTGGGATCTAGTGGAGGGCAGTGTGCAGCCCCTGACCAGGACAAGGGACACAGAGGGGTGCAGCCCTGGTGGCCATCAGCCTTCATTACACAGGTCCCAGCATGGGCAGCTGAACTTGGGAGATGCTCTTTAGTGCTGAGATCCCAGAAAGGAGCTGATCTCAGTGTAACTCCCTCTTCCCTGACTGAGGCAGGATCTTCTTATACTATATCTAAGATAGTAGTATAGGGAAACTACTTATTAATTCATAATACTGACATATGATACATTATTATTAATGACAATAAGATAAAAAACATTTTATTGAATGTTTACAATACATCAAGCATTGTGCTAATCCCTTTGTATCTTTTATAATATTTGATGCTTACTACAAAACTGTTACCCAATCTGGTCATTTGTATGCTGAGCAGTATTTGTTTCAGATTGTGTATGTGTGTGTGTTGGCAGGGTGCAAGCCTAAATGAGCTTCAGATAACAGTAATTTTATTAAAACAGAAATATTTTATGTAAACAGTTCCAAAATTACTCCCTATGTTTACCACTATTATGAACCTACAGTGGGTCCTTGCTCCTGTGAGGCAGTGTAGCATGACGATGAAGAATTTGAATCTCATCCCTACTGCTTGCTAGCTGAGTGACCTTGAGCAAGTCAGTTAACCTCTCTGTAACTTGTCTTCCCTCTCTCTAAAAGGGAGATCACAACAAGACTCATGGCAGGGTTGTTGTGAGGACTAAATGAGTACATCTCTAAAGTACTGCATTATACCCATGCTTGCTGTCACTGCTGTTATTATTATTACATAGAAAATCAGATTTTAACAACCCAGGTCCTCAGTTGAGATTTCCACCAGCCTGGTCCCTATGTGTGTAGCATGCCTTCATAGTTAAGTAGAAAGCATGGTGGTTCTCCAGGAAGCAAGGTAACCGCCCACCAGGGGTAGGATTTGTAGGGCTGCAAAGACTGACTACTGGATTAGGAAGGACAGGTAAAGAACACGCTCTTTTAAACAATGTGTAGTAAGTGTCAAGTTCAGTCATGATTCAAATAATTGTTAGCTGCCAATCAAGCCAGCAAGACATGTTTAACCAAAATCCAGAGAGCAGAGTCCTGGGGAGACAGATAGTGGTCCAGAAGAGCTCTCTGTGGAGAGTGGAATCCCAGCAACTGGGGGGGGGGGTCAGGGTAATATTTCCCATCCCAGAGAAAAGGAAAGATCATCAAGGGTAAGGCAGAGCCATAGATCCCTGAGTCCGGAGACCTGGCAATAGTGGGATTCTATTCGTGTAGGAGTTAGGGTGCCAGGCAGGGAGGCTGGAAGGACCAAGGTGAGGAGGGGGCCAGTGCAGGGAGCTAGGAAAGAAGAAGGTGCAACTGGGAGGACTCTGATTCCAGGCATGGCTCCAGGCACACAGATTTGCCTGGGTCTGTTTGGCTGATGACGACAGCATTAGGAGTACTGCAGGCGTGGCTAGGCCATTCGACTCCAATCTGTAATGGTGACCTACAGTCTCTGAAGGAGGAAGAGGGTATGGCTTTGGACATACTTTCAGTCTCCATCAGGATTGGCAAAGAAAAGGACCAAGACTGAGACTACAAGAGGGGGATCAGCGGTCCAGTTGTGAGAATTTGGTAGAGGTGGAGGCAACACCACCCAGCCCAGTCCCCCTACTCATCACACCAGCACAGCCTCAAGTCTCCAGTCAGGTCATTTGACCCTTGTGAGACCCTGTGTGTTGTGGTCTCTATTGACAAGAACGACCTCTCTATTTTCTTCACTACAATGAAATGTACTTGCTTTCAAGACCAACCTGAGACTCTGCACGCATTATGTGCTTACTTTTCCTTGCTTTGCAGATTCTTTGGGAGAGCCCTGCTGATTGCTGGGAAGTGACTTAGAAAGGAGGCAAATAAGGAAAAATGCGGTGAGTCCACAGCCAGAGAAGATGCTAAACACTCTTGAGTTTTAGGGGTCATTCTGGAATCATCCTGTATTAGTCAGTGTTCTCCAAAGAAACAAAACCAATTGGATCCTCCCTCCCACCCTCTCTCCCTCCCTTCTTTCCTTCCTCCCTCTGAAATAGGGCAAAACAGCAGACTGGAAACTCAGCAGGTGTTGATGATGCAGTCTTGAGCAGAATTTCTTCTTCTTTTCCAGGAAACTTTAGCTTTTGCTCTTAAACCTTCAACTGACTGGTTGAGACCCACCACATTTACTTAAAGTCAACTGACGGTAGATGATAATCACAAAATACTTTCATGACAATGTCTAGACTAGAATTTGACTAAACACCTGGGCACCATAGCCTAGCAAGGCTGACATATAAGTTCATCATCACAGTCCTTTTTTTACCCCCCACAAAACCTGAAGCAATGTGTCAAATAACACAGGTCAATTCTCTTCCATCTTCATATTCATTCTGGAATCCTTAGGTTGTCTTTATGCTACTCTTTTTACATTTCAAGCCCAAAGTTAATTTTAGCCTAATGTTGCCTATATGAAAACATTGAGGAGATGAGGGTATAATAGGAAGAAAAACACACTGTAATTCCCCTTGGACCTGAATCTCTTAAAAGGCCTTAGCTTGTACATCAGGTATATAGTAGGAACTCCAAGATGCTTGTTAATGAGTAGATTGGTAAAATTAATTCTTTTTAATATTCTGAGTTTGTACTCAGCTTTCTAATGTCTAAGGGCTCTGTTGAACAGGAAAAGAATCAGTGTATAAGGGTAATACATTTACATAGTGATGTTTTAAAAATGCTTAGAACATCTTTGAGCAGAAATCATCTTTTCCTTGGCTGCTGTGTCATCACAACCATGCTTCAAAATAAGTTGAAAGGAAGAGGTAAGCACTGATCTAAGATGGAATCAGGAAAATGGTAGCCCTTTGGGTAAAGCTTCTAAGATATATAAGTGCATATTTGAAATTCCCCAAATTGCTTAGACAGTTTGCCCACACATATAATGCCAGATTATACAAAGCTCACACACCACACCACAAAGGGACGCAAGGCTGAGCACATCCACTAACTTCACAGTGACAGAAATGAAAAGTGATGGCAACTTCCTGAGAGTTTTGTGAACTGACACATTAAAACCTGCCTATTGGCAACAATTGGAATAGGGGCAGGGGTAGCAAGCAATTTGAGTGCGATGTTTTGTGATCAACAGTTTTTGCAGCCCACTTGTCAAAGGCAGAATGTGCTAAAAATGTCCATGCCTGAGGTTTACCTCGAAAAATCAAACCTGAGGTCATTTAAAATAACTTCTACAAAACTTAGATAACTTCTGCAATATCAGCAATTTTACCTCCTTGCCTCAGAACTAGCAATAAACATTCGGGGTTCAATAAAGTGATGACATAAAGAAAAACACACTGTTTTTTAACGAACTATGGTCAGCCTGGGGTGCATATCTGTCAGTCAATAGGTCAGAATTGATATTGGCAGCCTCTTTCCATGTGAAAGACTTGAAAGTTTCATGAGAAGTGGAGACTCTGTTTGATGTATAATGAATTCATGTGAGAATTAAACTGGGGTTTGAGTTGGAATCTGTTGTTTAAGTCCACCTTGACTTTCTTTCACTGATGCCCATAATTACATCCCTAATTTTTCTTTTTGCCTCCTGTGAGTACGAATTTATCAGCATGTTGCAGGACTATCAGGGATGAGTCCTTTGATTTAGCCAATATCATTGTCCTCCATGCATGCTGCTGAGATTTTAGGAGTCACATAGAAATGAACTGTTCATGATTTCTCCCTAACTTTTTTTATGTATGTGCTCTAATTCAGTACAGTTTTCCAGGATAATAGTTTAGAATCATGTTTGTGTTCCAGGAAGGTAATGATATACCTTAATGAATGGCTTCAAAGTCTCCCATGAAATTACTAAATCATTGACAATGGAGATATTTGTGCCTAAGAATGTATAAATGTGTTAAATAATCTAGTCAATATATATCAGTCATTAAGAGAGGTAAAATGAAATCTCCGTGTTTTAAATCCCTAGACACATCTCTGCAAAACCAGAATAGATAAGCATCATCTTAAATGCTCATCAGCAAACACCCACATATGTGCAGGCAAGGTAAATAGAGTTATATCAGTGAAGAAAAACAAAAACAAACAAAAAATACCATAAAAACTGTGGAAGCACAGTAGATATGTTAAAGTGGTGCCAGCCCAATTTACCTGATCCTTGCAATTCCAAGTGGATTCATCTTGACCTTCCCTGAGAAAATCCTGGCTAGCACCAGTAGCCACATTTTCATCATCTCTTATTGCAGCAGTTATTGGTCATGCTTGTTAGTCAAAGACCTCATTCTTGGCCAGAGCAGCTGGCATGGAAATCCCTTTTCTATACAATACACAGCAAACACTCACAAGCCTTGTGACATGATTGGAAGAAGACCATTGGACTTCATTCTCTTGTTACACTTCAACCTTACAGTTTCTTGCTTCACTCTCCCAACCATTCAGAATGAATCAGAGGAAGTTCTCCTATGCAAGCATACACAAAGGCTTAGAGCATCACAATCCCCTGGTAGTATTATAAAAATGAAACTGACTCAGTACATTTCCAGACTAATGGTATTTTGACCCCTGTCTTCTGAAAGCAGTGCACATCTGGATCACTTGTAGCTGGACCTGGGTGGCCAGGTTTGGATGAAAGAGGCTTAGAGATTCACACCAAATCTGCTTTCTTGAGGGGGTGTATTTATTAATATCATCTAATATCTCAGCCAAGAATCCTTTTATTGCATGAAACATACCCCTATGCAAAATAGGTTAGTCCAAGCAGGCAATTTCATTGACATCAACCCCTTCCACTGTCTAAAATGTGAAGGTCAAGAACCAAGGCTACTTCCTGTCTCCATATGATCCTCATGGACTCTGACTTCTCTACTCTTCTCTTTGCAGCCTGGTTGTCTCTGCCTTCTCATGGCTTCTCTCCTTCTCCACACCTTCAGCTTGTATGGGATTTTTCTAGGACTCAAATTTACATGACATGTCAGTCCATATTTCCTCCACTACATAACTCAGGGCTACTCAAATTGTATCTGCAAACCAGTTGAGAAAAGATTTCACTGCTCTCTAATAAGAAAAGTATGGACATTGAAGGTAGTTTTAGAAACTTTTGTAGCAATTTGACCTTACCCCACCATCCAAGTGCATAATGGGTGGACTTGCCTTGTTGAATAGGACAGAGACCAGTGTGGGTGTCGTCAAACTCAGATGGTGAGTCTCATGTGGCACACATCATAAACAGTGGGACTATGTTACAAAGTGTGATAGTTCAAGATTAATTTGTCAACTGCAAACCAAGGACATACAAAATATAGAATTTATTTTACTAATCAAAAGATTATTTAAATTTATTTATAACTTCGCAGGTTAGGTTTTGGGAACTCGCTAATGAATTGTATTGAAGATGAATTTTGAAATTACATTACCACTTACTTCATTTTGGATAAAAGTTAAAAGTTAATAACCTGAGCTGGTGGAAGTTACTTTAAAATATCTTCTCCCATTTCAACCAATACATTTCTGTAAGGATGGTTTCTTTACTATGAGTGCTATCAAAACAAAACATCAAAGCAGTTTAGATGAACATCATCTCCCGTGGGTAGAGTTCCCATGAATCCAACCTAGATTAGATTAGTTAACAAATAAGAAGCAAGTCTATTTGTCACATTAAAGACTTTAAATATTGATATACATGGGGTTCATTCAAAACAGTTATGTACTGTGGAGAATCACTATTAAAACCATAACTTTTTCTTTATCTATGATTATGGATCAAAAAAAGTTATGAGTGTAATAGTGATTCTTCATATTAATTGGCTAGAAGTATACTTCCAATGAACAATGTGCTTAGTTTTTGAAAATCTTTCCTTTTTTCCATTAGGTTCTATTAGTTCTGTTTATGTTTATTGAAAAGTAATTTTATGTCTGTTGAATTTAATAATAAAGCAGTTGGGACTTAAATTTTTTATATCTTCTTTTCAACTCAATTTTCTAGTAATTCATTTTTTATTGTATTTTACAAAAATATTGGCTTGTGGCAATTAGGAAATATAAAGAAAACAAAATGATCTTTCCCCTAGATGGTTTGAGCAACACTGCTCCAATAATCTCTGGACACTGACTCAAGATCCCAGGACTCACTTTGGACCAGGTGTTCACCCACTAGGCCTGAGAATTGTGGCAAGGTGGGGGAGTGGCGCTCAGATTGTACAGAGGTGCCATTTCCAGAGGCTGGCATGAGCTTGGGAGTCAAGTCCATAGCCATGTTCTTAGGCTGTATTATTAATCTTACCTTCTCATTATTCTTAGTTTAACCTGATGAGACAAAATTATCAATAGCCAAACCACAACTTCAAAGTCATGCTCCCTGTAGCTAATTTGCTCCATGTTCAATTAGTGGGAAAGATACCTACAGCTCTATAAAAAAAAAAAATGAAAAGGAAACCACAGGTTGATGAAAGAAATGGTATAAGAGATCTCTGCAGGTGATCAGAAAACAGAGCACATATGGCCAATAAGCACATCCACATGAAAAGATGCTTAATATCATTGACCTTCAGAGAAATGATGATCATGTGTTTAATGCCTAATATGAGCCATGCCCTGTACTATGTTTTTTTTTTTTGGTTTTTTTTTAAAGAATGTTTTATTCCCCTTCAAGTAGCTCAAAATCTGCTTGGAGTAAAAGCAGTACAATACGATGACTGCCTAAAGAAGGTATGGAGATTCACCACAAAGATCCCCCCTTCAAGGAAGGATTTGCTACACAGCTATAGGCAGTGGAGTCCCAGACAGCCTCCAGCTGTCAGGTCCTTCAGGGTCTGCTGCAAGTCACACCCTTCCTGGGGCATCAGCATCCAGTGACTGAGTCAGGTGGATCTATAAAGTCTTGGCCATTTTGGCCCAATACTGGATACTCTGATGGTCTATACCCTCTCCAGAGCTCTCTGTTGAACTGGCTAAGGATTTATTGGCTTGGCATCACAGCTCAATGTGTTCTTCTGCCTAGTCCTGCTTCTTCCCTCTTCCATTGATAAATGTTGATATTGAATCATTATCTTTTACCTAAACTCTATTTCAGCCTCTGCTCCCAAGAATGCAACCTGCACTGGTACCATTTTAGCCTGACATTTAGGGGACCATGGGCATGCAGAGGAAAGCATAACTCAGATATGAACAAGAACTGTGCAGGAAAGACTCCCCAGGAAGGTATGATATTTCAGTTGAATATGGCAGGATGAATTCAAAATTGAGGAAGGGACAAGAAGGTGGCCACCTTCCTAAATGTACAGGAAATGCATTGTGCAAAGGCAAGGAGGTGTGCTCTTGGCATAATGGGCTCTTTGTCATTTGTGTCTCAGTTCAACCATTACCTCTTCCACCTCTGTGACCATCCCTGCTTACATCATTCTCTCTCATATAATGCAGAAATGTTAATAAGTGCATCTGGAATTGCAGGCAGGGAGCAGACCATAAATGGCTGAATAAATCAGGACTTAATCCTGAAGGCAACAGGAAATCTTTGGGATCTGTAAATATGGTTTTTCTAACATTAGAATTGTCTTAGAAACGCACTTTGGTGAATGAATAAAGATGTTAAGGAGGTAGGATGAAACTGGTAGCAGGGAGATCAGTTAGGAGGCTTTTGCTGAGAGACAGATTTTTAAAAAATGAATAGAGACCAAGGAAAGGTTCTGTCTGAGAGTAAAGGGCCTTAGGTAACACATCTAGGAGGTACAACAGGTCATATATGATGATTGCTTGGTTGGGAGATTCCAGAATGATTCCCAGATTTCCAACTTGAAAAACTAAGTGGACGGTGGTTCCATTTAATGAAACTAGAGTAATAAAGGAGTAGCACATTTGGGAGACAGTCAGAATGATGAGTTTAATTTTGACATATTAACTTCAAAGCAACGGTGGGACAGCCAGCAAAAGGTCTCCCATTAAGCTATCTACAAAGTGACAATGTAAAGCGGTGCTCCTCAAACTTTTAAGTGCATTCGAATCTCCTGAGCATCTTGTTAAAAGAAAGATTCTGACTCAGGATGCTTGGGTTGGGGCTTGGGACTACAGTTCCACCAAACTCCCAGGTGATGATAATGCTGATGTTTTGCAGAGATAACAAGAATCTCTTTGAGACGCAATTAACCAGCAGGTGACATGCACTGATCTTATATGGAGGGCACTGCAGATTGTTCTTTTTTTATCAGAGAAATTGTGGGTTTACAGAACAATCATGCATAAAACACAGGATTTCCATATACCACCCCACCACCACCACCTTGCATTGGTGTGAAACATTTGTTACAATTGATGATAGCACATTTTAATAATTGTACTATTAACTATAGTCCATGGTTTGACCTAGGGATCATTATTTGTATAGTGCAGTTCCATGGTTTTTTAAATTTTTTATTCTGTTACCATATACATAACCTAACATTTCCCCTTTTAACCACATTCAAATATATATTTCAGTGCTGTTAATTACAGTCACAATGCTGCGCTACCAACGCCACCATTCATTACCAAAGCATTTCCATCATTCCAGATAGGAATCCTGTGTATTTCAAGTCTTAATTTCCCATTCCCTATCCCCACCCTGTCCCCTGGTAACCTATATTCTAGATTCTGACTCTATGAGCTTGCTGATTTTAATTATTTCATATCAGTGAGATCATACTGTTTTTTTTTTCCTTTTGTGTCTGGCTTATTTCACTCAACATGAAGTCCTCAAGGTTCATCCATTTTTTCACATATATCAGGACTTCATTCCTTTTTATGGCCAAATAATATTCCATTGTATGTATATAGCACATTTTGTATATCTATTCATCTTTTGGCACTTGTGAATAATGCTATGAATATTGGTGTGAAAATATCTATTTGATTCACTGCTTTTCAATTCTTTGTAGTGGGATTGCAGGGTCATATAGTAGTACTATACTTAGCTTTTTGAGAAACCACCAAATGTTCCACAGTGGCTGGACCATTTTACATTGCCAGCAGCAATAAATGAGTGTTCCTATTTCTACATCCTCTCCAACACTTGTAATTTTCCATTTTCTTAACAGCAGTCATTCTAATGACTGTGAAATGATATCTCACTGTGGTTTTGATTTGGCTAATGATGAGCATCTTTTCCTGTGTGTTCTGGCCATTTACATATCTTCTTTAGAGAGATGTCTGTTCAAATATTTTGCTCATTTTTGAATTGGGCTGTTTGCCTTTTGTTGTTAAATTAAAGGATTTCTTTATATATTCTGGATATTAAACCTTTACCAGATATGTGGTTTCCAAATATTTTCTCCCATTGCGTAGGCTGATATTTTACTTTCATGATAAAGTCCTTTGAGGCACAAATGTTTTCAATTTTGATGAGGTCCAATTTATCTAATTTTTTCTTTTGTTGCTTGTGCTTTGGGTGTAAAGTGTAGACTGTTCTTAATTCTATAAGGTACAGACACGCTCTCTGATACCAAATGACCAGGAGGGATATGCATGGGTCTTTGATGCATACATAGATTGTTGGATACATACCAGGCAGAGAGATGGCTATTTCATCTCAAATGATCGTAAACTTCTCCAAGTATGATATGCTGGTATGTGGTTCATTTAACTATGGCTTCATGTCTCCTACTATTGACCAGGAATTAGATCATTAAACTACAAATGGGCTGAGTCAGCTTTTGGCTTTTGCTAAAGCCCTGTATTCATCACAGATTCAGCTGTTGTTAGTTCATCCAAAATATGGTTTCTAGCAGGAAAAAACAACAACAACAAACTAGCCAAATTCTTCTCTTGGTTACTATTATGCAACACTATTATTAAAGACAATTATCAAATACACTGTCAATTTGCAATTTTAAATGGGTGCATCTGAACACTTAATTATCCCATTGAAGTCAGCCATTGGATGCATTCTTTTATGATCACACACAAGTACTTGCACACCAGCACTCCAGCCTTAAACAGCACCACCCAATTTTTGACTAGATGATTGGAGTCTTTTCCTTCCCCCTCCCTCATCTCCCTTCAACTCCCCTTGCTTCCACATCCATTAGATAATTGTCACCCAGCAGAATATGGAATTCCTGGCACCTGACATTCGACCTCAATTATCTTGAAACTGAGTTTTTCCTTCTGTCTTTAAATCTCGAAGAAAAATTGGAAAGGCTTCAAATTGTTAATAAATTTTAATCTTGCATTATTTCCTCATGCATATTTATATACTGCTTCCAAACAGATGAAAATTGCCTTTCATATTGATCACCTATGCTTTATAATTTTTTCATTCTAGACACACATGCATGTGCTCACATACAGTGGAAATGCTGTAATAGAATTTGATTGGTAGGCACACATCAAAATATTTTAGCTTTTAAAATAAGATTTTTAAAAATTTTTTTGGAGGGTGATCAATATATTTCCATGCAAGAACTGAGGTGGCATTTGGATTTTATTTCTTAGTTTTATCTTCAGAAAAAATGAAAAGTACTCTCTTGCTATTCTCAGTTCACATATGGTGGCGTACAATCTGTAAAGAATAAATACTTGCAAATACTGTGAAGTACAACTGGGATTGACAATTTCACACAGGGAGGAAAGACAGGAAATATTAATTATAAGGTTGTGATTCAATTTGGAGGACTCTTAGGGTATTGTCTAAATTTAGAATGAATGTGCCATGTAATGTTAGTACTCTGCCCCTCACTGCTAGTTATTTCCGTTTGCATCCTGAACTTGGTTTAATTAAGAGTGAACCTTGTGAACTGAACAACATATAAAATTGTTAAAAGAGCAAATTGCAGAAGGATCACAAGGTTTCCAGAAGGAAATTAGAAATTCTATATTGGGCTGAAAGCCATTTCTGAGGCAAAAATAATAGTACGAGTGGATTAATATATATGGAACTGCACTGGAAAGTATAAAGTATTATAAAAATGCAGGGGATTATTACTGTTATTATTTAAAAGAATGCTGTGAGAGGGAGAGAGGTCTCTTGGTGGGAGAATCATAAATCCCCAGGCTGAGAAAATAAAATAAGTGCACACCTCTGTTCGAGGAAACAACATAAATTTGGAAAGCAAATGGCAGCCAAGTAAAACTTGTTAACATCTCCATTGCTGGAATGTCTTCATGCACAGCCGTTGGATATTACAGGCAACGAGTACTCAGCCACACTGTGGTTATCACCAGGGAATTTTCAGTCCCACAAAATATTTTCAGAAGACCCCTGAGCAATGGCACAGAGAGCTATAATAACATTATTGGACAGTCACCTGGGATTTGCATACTGCTCTTAGTGGCAGATTCAGCATACAATCGGGGCTCTTAACCAAGGGTCCACAGACACTCAATAAGTCCGTGGAAAGATTTCAGGGGGTCCATGAGCTTGAACTGAAAAAAATCAACTTGTTATCTTTATTTTCTCTGGTCTCTAACTGAAATCTAACATTTCCTTCACTTATGAATGTATGCGATAAATAAATTACAGTAGCAGTCATTTCACCTGACTGACAAAGGGGTCCGTGGAACAAAAAAGGTGAAGAACCTCTGGCGTAGAAGGCATAAGGCTGGAGCTTCAAGCTACCTGCCAAGCCCTGTTATCAAGTGCTACTGCATCTAGTAGGTAGAGGCAAGGGCTGCTGCTAAATATCCTATAATGCAGAGGGCAGCCTCTACAACAAAGAATTATCTGGCCCCAAATATAATTAGTACTGCTGTTGACAAACCCTGTGTTAAACCAATGGCAGAATAATCCACCTCATCACTCCTCTTTAGTGACTTCTTATTTCTTTCCATATCAAATTGATACGCTTTGGACTTGAATTGAACAACCTCCATAAAACAGCCTTTTCTATCTTTCCACTTTTAGTTTTTCAATTTGGCCATTGCCACCTCCACCCCAATGTAGCCTATAATAGTTGCATTGAACTGGGAGACTGAACACATGGTCTCCACCCCTGCCTCTCCCATGATCAGCTCTGCAATCACTAGCATGTCAGGGAACCTCTCTAGGTCAAAGTCTCCTCACCTGTGAAATGAGGAAATTGGGTTGTGTTTTAGTTTGCCTCAGGGTTTCCAATTCAAAGTACCAGCAGTGTGTTGGCTTTTATAAAGGGGATTTATTTGGGGTAAAAGCTTACAGTTCTGAGGCCATGAAATGTCCAAATCAAGGCACCATCAGAGATGGCTTCTTAAGGTCCTGCCCCATGGTGGAGCAAGATGGTGGGTGATCTCTGACGAGGTCTCTGCCTCCCCCTCTGGAATCCACCACCTTGTAGAGCTCAGCTATGGGCAGCCAGGCAGAGGGCTTGTCTCTTACCGGGCCTCTTTTCTCAGTCTTGGCTGCTCCACTTTCTTCCCAAATTCAGCTGCGAGTTATCAGGCATATGGTTTGTCTCCTGAGCCTTGAGCTGCTCCATATGCCCAGCCCCTGGGGGGCCTCTTTCCGTGCCTCTGGGCTCTGTTCATTCCAGACTCCAGGATCTCTCTCAGCTCTCAGGGCTTCTCTTTTCCTGAAGTCCTCTCTCTCACATAGCAGGAATAATATAATATGGCAGCTTCCTTTTCCTGTGTGTGTGTCTGTCTTTCTGTGGGTCTCCGTTTACATCAGACCCAGCAAGACTGGCAGAGACCCAAAATCCCTAAAGCGATCTTATCAAGTAATCTAATCAAAGAACCTTCAACAGAATCTGATGCAATCAAAGGGTACCACACCCACAGGAATAGATTAGTTTAAGAACATAATCTTTTTGGGATTCATAAAAGAACTTCAAACCACCACAGGTTCTATGATTCCTTGGACCCTACTTGCAGGGCCACTCACTCCAGTTTCCCTCAGCAGAAAGAGGCATTCCTAGCAGGAAGACAAATCTGTTTGGCCCATACCCAGCTAGGAGCCAGTTTTGTTATGGGAAATAGTCAGGAGCAGAAGTGCTCCTAGGACAGAGATTAAGGCTGTAGCCAGGAGGGGAGGCAAGAGGCCAAGAGCCAGGGAGTTGAGGAGAGTATGAGCTACAGCAAGACAAAAACAAAACAAACAAGCAAACAACAAAAGCAGTTTAGGTCATGATCAAAGAAAGAATGAGTAAAATAAGAATTCCAGGGCTCATTCTCTCAGATGTTAGGCACCTGCATTGCCTGACATTTGTCACGATTGCAAGTGGACTCTCTCTGGGGTCCATCTTACACCCGGAACAGACCAAGATGACAGTATGGGGGAGCCTTAGATATACTGAGACATGATGAATGATGAAGACAGGACATTGGTGTAGAGATCAAGGCACTCACCGACTGCCCCCACCTTCGTCAGATGCAGTGGGCCTAACCACTGTCCAGTTCTGTGCTATCTTACCCTTGCAGAGACACCCCCACCCCCGAAATGAGCCCCCTTGAATGGAAGCCTCCATGTCGGCTTCTGGGCATTCTTACCACCACCACCCAAGAGATGAAGAAATTCTTCTCTTTAGTTCCCTGTCCTGACATACACAAAGGTCACAAGAACAGTATAAGAATTTATATTCTGAACCACTGAAGAGTAGCTTCTTAACATGATGGTCCATCACTCCTGAATACTTTGGCAAATAGTTCCTACAAACAAGGACCTTTTACTACATAACCCAATACAACCATCAAAATCCAGAGATTAACATTGATACATTATAACCATCTAATTCTCAGATCCATTCAAGTCCTATGTATTGTCACAATAATGTCCTTAATAGCAACATAATCCGGTCCAAAATCACAGGTTGCATTTAGTTATCATGTCTCTTTAGTCTCCTTTAATTTGAAACAGTTTTTCATTCTTTACAACCTTGAATTTTTTATTACAGATCAGTTATTTTGTAGATTGCCCCTCAATTTGGGGTTGTCTGATGTTTTGTCATGATTAGATTCCAATTATGCATCTTTGACAGGAATGCCACTGAAATGGTGCTGTGTTCCTCTCACTGCATCCTATCAGGTGGCACACAATTTCAATTTGTTCCATCACTGACGATGTTAACTTTGATCTCTGCTACAAAGTTACTCTTTTTTCCCCTTTGTATTTAGTAAGAATTGTATTTGGGACTTTATAAACACTCCATTCCTTATCAAACTTTCAATATATTCATTTGCTTATTGATATCAGCATGGACTCATGGATTCTTATTTTATTCAGTGGGTTATAATCCACTATAATAATAATTTATTTTGATGCTCCAATTGCTTCAAATTTGGACAGTGGGACTACCTTCAGGCCAGTTTCTGTGTTCTCTTGACATGTTACATCATTCATCCAACACCTCCTTTTTTTCTGGCACAATATGATGCTCCAGGATTACTTGTATTTTTCCTGCATCATCCCTGGAACTTCTTCAAGGAGCCGTTTTAGTAGAAAATGGCATTTAGTAACCAAGATCTGGACACTTAGATGTGCTTATTACTCTTGGTTGTCACTTGCATCCAGACTTTCTCCATGGATATTTCTAGAGAAGATATGTGTGTTACACACACACACACACATACACATATTCATATTTGTCTCTATATACTGAAAACTATGACCTCACAACATCTCCAGTTCTAATCCTCAGGGTTCATTCTAGTTTTCTCCCTTTCCATATTTGTAACTCCCTTCTCTGACATTGAGAAACCTGACTCCCATTATCTCAAAATATTTATCTATTTGCTCAATTCCCCTATATGTACAAAAACTTCTGTTGCTGCTGGATTTATTCTCCCTCCCCTCTGCTGCACAGACACCTCTTTATCCCATTCAGACTCTGACACCAAATGCTGAGCTGCACCACCCCCTACCCCCCACAAACGCCCTCCTCACCACTCTTGGGCCAGGCACCTCACATCCGGCCTCTGCTAATGCTGCTCCCTAAGTGGATACTCTTCTTGCTTTGTTTGGGCTCCAACATCTTGCTCTTGCCCCCATCCAACACCGCCCCCCACACACACACACACAGGGCACCCACTTCACTCTGTTCAGGCCATTCGACATCCTACACCAGGCCATCCTCCTACATCCGGACCTTTCTCACCTTTCTCGGGCTCAGTGACCTCTGCCCGGGCCCATACCAGGCCACTGTCCTTTCCCCTGGATTCCTACCTTGCTCAAACCCATTTAATTTTTGGACTGACTAGTTCAGGAAATAAAGAGAAAGGCAGAGGAGGAAAGGAAGGGAGGGGAAAGGACTGGAGAGGGGAAGAAGAAGAAAACCACAGCTCTTTTTATTATATATATAATAAGATTCTTCTATGCATTCCTGGATCTGTCAGTGTTCAGTGTAGGAAACAGGAAACCACTCCAGGTATTTTAAGCAGGAAGGAATTTAACTCAGGTAATTGATGCTTACATGTCCATTGAAAGGAGAAGCAGACTCTAAGCTGAGCCTGGAATGAAGCTGCTCCCTCCATGAGCCATGCTGGTCAGAGGCGGGAGCTGCAGCCACCTTCACTACAGCCTCGGGGCACCAGAAAACTGGAGAAAGGATGCCTAAAAATGCTACCCATGTATCAGGGAGTTGATGCAAGAAAGCTACTTCTACCGCTGCTCTTTTCTTTTCCGGAAAGCTGGAGAATAAATTTCAGAAACTTCAGCAGAAAAACGACAAACTTCCTAACCAGTGGTAACCAGAAACTGTAGGAAGACCACGTTACTCCTGTTTTCCAAAAGTCACTTAAGTGTCTCTTGTTGGAGGGAATAGTTCATCCAGAGCCCGAGCTCTGAGTTTTGTTTATTTTGTTTGCTTGATTTTTAGAGTGTGTTTGTTTTTAGATTTCCAATCTATTCAAATAGAAGGAGGATGAAAGGAGGTTGAGGGGCCAATCCAAGGAACTCCCCTCTCTCTTGCCTTCCCTCTCCATTATTGTGGTGGTGTTTAACATATTAGAGGATCTATATTTTACAGTAAACCTAATGAAATATTAGTATTTTAGTATACAAAACACTCAAATCTTTTCATGGATAATCAAAATATAAAACTATCTAATTTCTTAAGCCAATATCTATATTTTCTTATGAAGTAAAACAAAATATTACCTACAAGAAACCCCAAATTCTGAACATGCCAGCCATGGGTAGTTTGGACCTATTCTTTTTTCTGTCCCCACACCTGAAATTCAACTGACCACACAGCCTCCTAATACATCTCCCAATTAGTGGCCTCCAGACGCCACTTTTTTCCCCATCAGTTTCCTGTTTTCTTTCAGTTTTACCACCTTTGTCTTTGACTCTTTTCCCATTGGCCTTCTTTTATATTTTCAAATTACTGCCCTCCATACACACACATGCATACAGATATGAACAAGAAAATTTGACTTTATTGCTTCTTTTATACGTTTCAGGACTCACTATTGGCATGAAAACACAGTCCCATTCACCTTTTTAAAATAAGATTTATTTTATTTATTTCACCACCACCCGCCTCATTGTTTGTGCTTGCTGTCTACTCTCTGTGTCTGTTGTGTGCTCTCTGTCTGCTCGTCTTCTCTTTAGGAGGCATCAGGAACTGAACCTGGGACCTCCCATGTGGTAAGCAGGTGCCCAACTCCTTGAGCCATATCTGTTCCCCTCCCCTCCCCATTCACTTTTAACAGCCATGGGATAGACTTTGCCTGAGGCAGTTGTGGAGTGTGCTGTTACCCACAGTTGTGAAGGGTGGTCATTTAGTCCCAGAAGGCCTGGGGTGGAAGATGCTGTTTGTGCTCCACTCTGATGCCCTCAGATCCCTCTACCATTTTTGTGTACAACTGGGTGTGTTTTCACTTCCGATAGTTGGCACCTGCATCTCTTTGTCAGAGGGCTGCCTTCAGACTGCTAAAACACACTTTGCCTGCAGGCATGGAGAGTGGAGAGTCAGCAGTGCCAGGGAAAGTCCATGTTCCCTCTCTGAGGGCCTTAAACAATGGTCGAGGCTATGGGGGTATAAATATCCCAGCTCCCTTGTCCCCTGATGGGACATGACACACTGGCTCTAGAGCAAAACTGCAGGCTGGAGCCAAAGTTATCTTCCATTGGACTTTGCTTGATACCACATGCTTGCCTAGACTTTTTCCTGTCCAGGTTCCACTTCCCTACTCCCGTCTTGTCTTTTCCTAGAAATAGCTTCTAATAAATTACTTTGAGAGGAGCTGGTTCTGGAGAACCTAACCCAAGACACATAGAGAGATTGAGTCCATTCTTCTTTTTAGTTTCCTTTCAACTGGTCATTTTGTAAACATAAATACACACTAATCTCTCTACTTTTATCAGTCTGCACTTATTTAAAAGTTATCATTTCTATTTGGAGGATATTTTAATCACACATTGAAACGCATATCAATGCTTGTGAAATAATTAGAGGAGTAAAAAGATACCAATTTGTGCCTAGTTTTCCTTTTAAAAACTCTGTTTTCTAACTAACTGCTGAAGATGAATAAATTCTCAACTTGTCTAGAAATAAAAGTAATACAAAATAAAGCCAAAATGAAATGTTTTTTATTTATCCAATTAGCAAAGATTTTGAAAATTATCTTAGTCAATCCTGGCAAAGGTGAGGTGAAACACACTGCTGGTTGTAGTGAAAGTTGTACTACCCTACTGAACAGCAATTTGTCAAAATATATCAAGAGTCTTCAAATTGTTTCAGCCCTCTGGCTCAGTTTATATACTTTCAGAAATCTATCCTAAGGAAAATAATTTGAAATTTTGGATAAAGATTTATGCACAAAGATGTTTATCAGCCAGCATTAGAAACAAGTTAAATGTTAAAAACAGAGGAAGATTGAATAAATTAAGATACAGTTATTTGTGGAAGAATGTTATGCAGCTGTTAAAGATAGGAAGCATGCTCAATGATTTAAGTTTTTAAAAAGCAAGTTACTAAGTTGCAGATATCATCTATAAATAATATTTTAACTATGTGCAAATTTATCCTTAGGAGAAAAGGTAGGAAGGAAATATAGCAAAATTCAAAATGATAACAGTACTTATTTCTGCTTGTTTTGGGGGAGAGTGCAGGTTTTAGATGATTATTTTTCTTCCTTTTCTGTAGTCTCAAATTTTTCTGCAATAAACATGTTAGTTTCTAATTTAAAAAACATGGTTTAGATTGTGGGAAGAAGGCAATGGACTAACAGGCGGAGCTGAATGCGCTCACAAAAACAATGGAGAAAGAGTCAAAAGCTGTCCAAAAGGCCTGTTTTGGGGTCAGCAGGCCAGGGCAGTGCTATATAACTTCGAAGAGGGTGAAGGACAGAGAGACAAAGAAGCCAAAACTATAAACAGGAGTTACCAAGCCCCCATGGCAGCCCGGAAGGGCTCCCCTCTCCCACCCCCAAGGTATTAAGCTGTGGTAAAATACCTGGCTTACTGAGGCCGACTGTGAGGGGAGCAGACATCTCCCTCCCTGTCAGCAGCTATAAGGGAAAAGGGAGGGGAGGTTGGGGTGATTTCTTCAGTGAATTTGGCAGCAGAGCCTGCTTTGAATCTCTGCTCTGGAGATTCAGCACAGGAACACACAGGAAAGTGGAGACTGAAACACCACTGTGGAAAGGTATGCTGACTTGCGCCATTTGCTGGCCAGTCTGGAAATTGCAAGGACAAAAGCTGCTCCCACCCTCTGTATCCAACCCCTGGGAGAAAATCTGCACCACACTAGTGAGTCCCTGGCCCAATATTTAAACTTAAACTGGGCAATTTTAAAGACTGAGAATAAGTTGAACCAAATATCAAAGAAGAACTGTGGGGAAAAAAATAGGCAAGAGAGAGAAATTGGCCGTCAGAGTAAGTTCACCAACATATTCAGATGCCTAGACATCAGCAAAAAATTACAAGCCATACTAGGAAACAGAAAGAGATGATCCAGCCAACAGAACAAACCAAATATTCTGAAGAGATACAGGATTTAATACAATTAATCAGTGATAATCACACAACTCTCCTAAATCACTTCAAAGAATTTTTTAAAAATATGACTAAAAAATCATTTCAAAGAATTTAAAAAAATATATGACTAAAGGAATAAAGATATTAAAACACTGGGAGAGCATAAAGAACAATTTGAAAGCCTGCAAAGAAAAGTAACAGAGTTTATGGGAATGAAAGACATGATTAAAAATACATTAGAGGGGGTGGATGTGGCTCAAATGGTTGGTTGTCCGTCTCCCATATGGAGGGACCTGGGTTTTATACCCGGGACCTCCCGGTAAAATTTAAAAATAAATAAATAAATAAAAAACAGTATTGCTGTACGTGACTTAAAAAAAAAAAAAAACATTAGAGGCACATAAGAGCAGATTTGTGCCCTCATTGCTTGAAGACAGAATTAGTGATTTCAAAGACAGAACATCTGAACTGGAAAAGACAGGAGAACAGAAAGAGAAGAGAATGGATAAAAATGGTACAGAGTCTCAGGGAATTGAATGACAATGCAAAATGCACAAACATTTGCATTGCTGGTGTTTCAAAAGAAGAGAATGGAAAGGGGGCAGAAAGAATACTGGAGGAAATAATGATCAAAAACTTTCCAACCCTTATGAAGGACATAAAGATCAATATTCAAGAAGGACAACACACCCTAAACAGAATAAATCAGAATAGACCTACCCTGAGATACCTACTATTCAGAATTACAAATATCAGAGATAAAGAGAGGATTCCGAAAGCAGCAAGAGAAAAGCAAAGCATCACATACAAGGGAAATTTGATAAGATTAAGTGCTGACCTCTCATCCGAAACCATGGAGACAAGAAGAAAGTGGTATGATGTATGTAAGGTACTGAAAGAGAAAAACTGCCAGCCAAGAATTCTGTATCCAGCAAAGCAGTCCTTTAAAAATGAGGGTGAGTTCAAAGTCTTCATGGACAAACAAAAACTAATAGAATATGTTACCAAAAGACCAGATTTGCAAGAGATACTAAAGGGGGTGCTGCAGGCTGAAAGGAAAAAACAAAGGTGAGAGATTTGGAGAAGAATTTATAAAATGAAGATTATTAGGAAGGGTAAACCAAAGGATAAGAAGCAGACTATATAATGATATGACAACAGAGAGCTGAAGGACAAAATGGATGAAGTAAGTAATGTCTTTACAGAATAACACTGAATGTTAATGGATTGAATTCCCCAATCAAAAGATATAGACTGGTAGAATGGACTGAAAAATATGAGCTGTCTTTATGTTGTCTACAAGACACCCACCTCAGATGTTAGGACGCTACCAGGTTAAAACTGAAAGGTTGGAAAAAGGTATTCCATGCAAATAGTAAACAAAAAAGAGCTGGAGTTTGTTTTTTGTTTATTATTATTGAAATAATGAAAATGCTTTAATAATGATTAAGTGACAAATGCACAACTATGTGTTTATACCAAATACCATTGATTGTACACTTTGGATAAATTATATGCTTTATTAATATATATCAATAAAATTGATTTGTTAAAAAAAAACATGTTTTAAATCATCACACATTTTTCACCTTCTGAATGTCTCCAGGACACAGAATACTGAACCATGCTTGGCTTCACATTTTGTTCTTTTCCTCACAATACAGCTTTTAATGT
>JAQZBX010029825.1:0-27112 GCA_029593785.1 Cabassous unicinctus
CTCTGGGATGACCTCCCGACTCTCTTTGAAGTCTCTTAGCCACATAAACTCATTTCTCTTTACTCTTTCCCCCTTTTATTCAAGTTATTTTTTCCAATCATGTTGCCAGTTGGCACTTGTTATTAATCCCTCGTTGCTAGGGAGGCTCATCCCCAGGAGTCATGTCCCACGTTGGGGGGAAGCTAATGCATTCAAATGCTGAGTTTGGCTTAGAGAAAGGCCACATTTGAGCAACAAGGAGGCTCTCAGATGGCAACCCTTAGGCACCCCATAACAGTAGGCCAAGTTTCAAATACATGAGCAAAGATTCATAAGGCTAGTCCTCAATAACCGGAACCCATCATTGGGCCATCCTCTTTTGCCAGACACTTCCTCTGCACTCAGGGGACTGCTGTTGCTCCCTTGGAGAATGTGGCAGAGTTCTCCAGGCTGGGAATTCAGATTCCCTCATTTATTGATTGATTGTCTGCCCTCTGTGACCATGCCCCATCCCTAGATAATTTGAACAATTTTATATATCTTTCATGTATATTCAGATGCACTTACTCCCATGAATCCCACATCCCAGACACCGCCCACCAATGAACTTTTACAGCCCCCATTGTAACCCTTCGGTGATCCAAACCTTCCCTGAACATGAAGCCCATATAATAATGAAATACAATTAATAGGAAAAAGAAATAATAATGATAAGCTTAAATGCAAGAGATAAGTACAAGGAAGCTCAGAAGAAAAAAAAAATAGAAGCTAAACTAAAAATAAAATATAATTAGTGGATTGAGACATTCAAAAAAATGGGGAAAAAAATCTTTTTTTTTTTTTAATTATCTTTTTTCCTTTTATCACTGCATTATGGGATGTCCAGTGTACCATGACACCTTGCCCGTCTCATTCCCCAGTGTCTCCCAAACTTTCATTTAATTTTCAAAGAAGTTTTAGGTCACAGCAGAGTCACACACGGAATACTAAAGACTCCCACATACCCAACCTCCCTCCCCCTTCCCCACCCCATATTAAAACCTTTTTTTTATAAAATGGAAGTTAGCATTGTTATAAGAGTTATACAGATAGTAAAGTATAGCAACTAAGCATTGTTGATGGTTTACAGTATATTTACAATTTAGACGGTACAGTTTAATAATTTTTGATGATATTTACCATGTCCTGTGTCCATTACTGTAAGGCAATGAGAAACATTTCCTGTGACCACTAAATACCCCATTGGATGTTAACTGTTCCTTCCACCCCATCCCCCTGTGGCATATGACACTCCACAGCCTTGACTCATGGAATGACAAGATTCATAGGTACATGCCCTTCCTAATCTACACATCTGTCAACCCTGCGCCACCAAAGCCAGTAATATCACTACCCATCTGTCCTATCCTTCAATATGCAACTATACTTTATCCCTTTAACATAGATTATGTCCATATGCAAAGCCCTACTTTTAACAGGTAATTTAATCAAGACATCTCAGCTGAATCTAATGTATTCAAACCTTATCACACCCAGAGGAAAAACTAGTTTACAAACATTTTTTTCTCTTTATTTGGGGATTCAAAAATATTATCAAACTGTCACAGCTCCCCTCCTGCTGGTTGAGCCGTCTGAATGTGTCACAATTCCAGTCAACTCTTCATTGAACCCTTCTCTCTCTGTGATCTATGAGTAACAAACTATCCTCATGTATTTAATCCTCAGTTTCCCTTTGTGTTGAAGCTGACCTCCACCCACCCGTACCAATTTAAAATCCAACTTAACTAATTTGAAATAAGTGTTGCATTTGGCAAGGTGTTTAGCACAGCCTTTGGAAAGGAAACACAATGCCTTTCGGCTGTTATTGGCTTAGTGACTGTCTCTCTCAGATTACTTATTCTATCTGGGAAGTGTCTGTGGCCTGCAGACATACATCTGTGGCTTTTTCCCCCCAATGCTACCTGATGCCTCTGCTGGGTGTTACCTAAACTTCTGACTCCAAATTGGCCATCTTGTAGCTATGTGTTCTCCCAGGATCTACACCTAGAATGGCAAAAGGGGAATCCCTGTGCTTTCTAGCATTCCCCCAAACAACTGATCTCTGGTGCCTCAGATGCTGAGCAACATTGGCCACATAATGTAAGTCTTGTTGCTGCAACCACAGTAGGAACTCACAAGATGGGAGACAGGCAGCCCCCACCTGAGCTGTGACTCATGAGTGAGGCTGCTTGGGATAAAGGGCAAAAGAGTGCGTGCTAGATTTCCTGGTGCCTGGACCACAGCAGCTGGGCAAATGCTGTGGGAGACTGCAACTACTGTCTGTTGAATGTGCACCTGGTTTTTAAACCCCCTCCTAGATTGAGAGGCGTCCCTCCATGGGAAGCATAATTGCACACTGCAAGCAATGGTGCTGCAAGGGTCTAATGCCTGCCATCTTTATGTTGCTACTTTTGCTGTCTCTTCTGCTGTCAATCTTCATCCTCTAACCCCATGGGATATAGAGTATCTAACCTGGTGCAAGATGGCTAAGGAACTACTGCATAAAAAAAGGAGGCTAAGCATATTGTGCCAGCACACCCTCAGACACCAGAAGAATTTCTAAATTGCTTAAGAAATGTAAGATCTCCATGCAATATACATGGGCCCTACTTAGTGCAGTTATTTATCAGTGCATCAAAGCACTGATGTTGCATTCCTGTGGTCTGGGAGCTATGACTAATCATCCTACTACCACAGCACTAGTGAAAACATACCCCAACCTGATGAGGAGTCTGGTCAATGGAAATCACAAATCTTCTCTGTCATCATATATAATGTCAAGTAGGAACCCAAAATAGAGTCCAAATTGGGAATCATACTCAACATTTTACTTGATTTGAGATTCAAACATCTCTTTAAACTTTTTTCAAGGTAACAAAGAGAAAGGAGCAGATTTGTTGCTGAGAGTTTTTAGTATGAGGTCCAAGTTGTTCTTCTCATCCCCCCAAAATGAGGCTATTGGCAAGTGTCATTAAAGGCTCTGATCATCTTCACTATTGATTTAAATATTTATGGCATAATAAACAAACAAACAAACAAACAAAATCAGACACATCCATAGCACTATTACCAGCAGGTTAAATGACCACTGCCATACAATTAAGGGGACTGATTGTTACTCAAAATATTGTGATGATGCAATGGGCACAGCATTTCTTTGAGCATTCAGACAAAAGAGATCCAGAGTTCATCTCCAGCCCTGAGGAGTCCTCTTTAGATAAAGAATCATGGGAAATTTTCTTTCAGGGAATCCCTTCCCCCAAATTACCACTATTCTCAGAGTTACCAGTAAGGTTTATCATATCCTCAAAGCTATAAATGGGTTGGAGCTAATGGCAGTACAAAAGAGGACTCACATTAGAGTTACACAACCCAGCCTATTCTACAGACCATGATGGGCCATGACAAATGGGACCTCTATGGAGCTTCTTCTTCAGTCAACATGAAAAATGCCTCAAAATCATTTGAAACAAGGTACTGTGGGGCTCTGGCCTATAATCCAAGATCTCCCCAAAGAGGAAGTCTTTATCACTTCTATTTCTCCATGTAATAGCACTATTTTGCTAGTTTTTAAGGTCTCCACCAATGAAAGGTGATCATCCATCAATTACACCAACTTTAATGCATAAGTATTGCCTATCAAAGCTTCCATTATTAACATTACCTAATTAATAAAAGATATACACAGGAGATGGGCAATTGCTTTGCTCTAACCGACTTGCCCAACATCATATTCTCAGTTCCAATACTTAAAGAAAATACATCCAAACCACAGTCAGCAAGACCTTAACAAAATGATCTTTAAAAATCTGCTTAATATTGTGACTATATAGCTGATATTTGATTATGGGGTCACTCTAAAGTTAGCCTCTGAGTGGAACTAGCTATGCTCACACATCATTTATATAAATGAGGCTGGGAAATAGCACCCCATTAAATACAAAGACTGTCACAGTCTGTCAAATTTTGGGGCATTATTTAGTCTTTAAGGGCAGACAGATTCCTACCACCATCAAATACAAGCCTATCTCAGACACTAAGACATGCACAACCCCTATTAGAGTTATTCATGTTCTGAATGTAACACATCCCACCTCTCTCATTCTCATTACAGCCCATATGCAATATCACATGTACATCTGCTTTTTTCCATTGTGGAGACCCCCAGCATTGTGCCTCAGCATTAGCACAACAGGGCAATTCCCAAGCCATGCTACGTGTCCCACCGGGAACAGATTTTAGATTAGAGGCTTTGGCTACCTCTGAAAATGTCTCTTGGAGTCCTTGGACAGAGCATGGTAAACAGTGGCTCCCATTGGGTTTTTGAACCTATGGGGTATATTGGCCTCCTGCCCAAAATACTCCCATTATCATGGCAAATACAGGCCACAAAGTTAGCAGAGCTCCAGTTGACCCTCCTGAGCTGTGAGTGTCCTAATTTCCAAAGCTTCACTGATACTTAGGCTGTGGTCAAAAGGCTGGTGGGGGCATCAGAGCAATGGAAACCAAATACTTTTCTCATACAAGAAAGGCCCTTATGGGAGGCTTCACATTTGGAAAACTTTCACTGCCTAATCCATTTTCACACACTGGAGTAACTGTCAATGACACTGTTGATAAGTTACTTTAAATTCATTCCTATATAGCATACCATATGGGACCTTCAGACATTGCCCACTAAGATCCCCAAAGCTTCCCCTACCAACTGGTGATCTAGGCCCATAGCACTTTAGGCCTCATAAACTCCTCTGCCCTGTTGGAGAGAAGGCATAAAATGGATTGTCTCTAGACAAATTACTGGCCAAAATAATTATTAAAGACTGTGATTTGTGCTGCAAAACCAGACATTGTCATCCAAGGACATCATGGGGTCATGTTCCAAAGAGGTTGTGATAAACCATTCTCTCATTGATATCTTTATTTTGTAAGACAACTTCCCCTCACTTCCAGAGCAAGCTCGAATTGGAGATCATTGCTCCCAATCTGAGCAGTCATTAGTCTGGATCTCCTTTAGAGGTGCAGCGAAGCTATGTCTGGTGAATACCAGTCACGTAAAAAATGGACCTGCTTTTATCTTACCATGAGTACCTATTACCTATACAAGAAATAAGACCCGAGCTTGTAAACACCAGTCATAGTGCAAGCCCTGAGGAAAAGCACTATGCAGTCTCTTAATAAGAGGAAACAACACCAAGGCCACCTGTCATGGTTTAAGTAACATTTCTAGAAGCCAGTTCCCACCAATTGGTTCAATGTGAATGTTCAACTTGGCTCTGGGTTTTTAACAATTTTGCTGAATCCATGGGTCTTGGGCTCATTTACCAACACATAAGACCTTACCTGCATGCCAGGAATGCTCACACAATACTGGGCTCATCTGAAAATTGTACAGAGAGATGGGGCAGAGGATGTGCCTCAAAATGCCACTAAGCACAGCTGAAGACCCAAAGCCTCCTGACATACATACAAAATGAGTCCACTGTCACAAATGCAGAAATGACTCTCAATGAGGAAAGAACAGTCTCTTCAATAAATGGTGCTCAGAAAACTGTATATCCATGTGCATAGGAATGAAAGTGGACCCCTACCTTACACCATTAATGAAAATTCACTCAAAATATATCAAAGAACTAAAGCAGTGTTAAAACTCTTAAATTCTTAGAAGAAAACATGCAGAAACATATTCAGGACCTCATATTAGAATTCACTCATTCAGTTACACATTTTATTAGCAAATATTTTAACCAAATACCATGTGCTACTCTTCTAAATGCTGATGTTTCAAAAGTGAATAAAACAATTTATTGACTCACAATTTCAAAGTTAACTGTAAAAGAGAGAGGCATAAAATATATAAAATATAATTTATGTGCAAAATGTTAAAAAATGTGCGTGTGTATTTACTGCTATAGGGACCTAAAATAGGTGAGTAGTAATGAGATATGTAACCAGATGAAATATAAAAATGGATGTTGAAAAGAGAATAGATAAGGAGTCATTGAATAATAAAAGAAGAAGAATATGCAAGAGCAAAAGAAGAAGAAAATTTTATTTAGTCCATAACAAGTAATTACTAGTAGATTTATAATGTAATGAATGTTTATCTATTGTTAGCAATAATGTTTTAAAGAAGGCCAAATAAAAGAACCTTGTGTGCATTAAGGAAGGGCTATGATTAGTGCATAAGATGCTTTGGTGGAAATGAAAGAAAATGCTCCCTTGTGTGTGCAAACCCTACTAAAAAAAGTGGTTTCATAAAGTCCTCCACAATGTTCCAATTCAGATGCAGCCACTGACTTGTAGAGTAGGGGTTGATTTAAGCTTGCCTCACATCCTTTTCTAAGGGTTTATTTGCAGGATAAACATACTCAACCATGTGTGGTAGATCTGAAAATAGATTGTAGGATTTCATATGCATGGATTTCTGTTTGTGAAATAAATCCTACACATTCATAAGAGTTAATTAACATACATTATGAGATGTCAAAGTCGAGCTAGGTAATACATGAAGTTGTAAAGAGTTCAATCCACATAAGATAATGCTAAACTAAACAGAGTTTGTTTGGGGTAATATATAAGTTGAAAATCACCTAATATGACTAAGCTAAACAAAGCAGGACATTAAAGGGCTGTTAAGACATGACAAAATCGATGCATGGTAAAATAAGGGAATACAAACAGGAGGTAGATATTAGTTAAAGATTACACAGTTATAAAAAGAAAATAGAGCATTTAGAATCAAAGAAATAAGCTTCAGATATTTGCATCTAGTAAATTTTAACAGTTAGTAATTCAGTGACTATGGTTATTTGTTCCCATTATGTTTGTAAATTCCTTACATTTGCCAGCCTCAAACAAAGAGAAAGTGGAGGAAAACAGGAACTTGTTAGCTGCAGATAAGGGAAAAGAAAACAAAAATTGAATTTTTGACTAAAGGTAGTTTCTTGATAATAGCTTACAAATGCACAGTTATGTTATTTGCACACAAGACTCTTTTATTTGCTATGGGTTAAAAGAGTGAAATTAAATAGTTAAAATGAAAATATTATTCATTAGATAATTTTAAAAATTAAGGCTGTATTGTAACATATATCATATGACAGTGGTCTCTTTCACAGTTACAGAAAATGAGCAATGGCTGAGGTAAATTCCCTCATAATCACTGAAAATGAGTAGTGACTGAGTAAAATATTATTGGAGGAGAGCTAGCTGCAGCTCTGTGGTACTGAATGATTACAGATTATACACAAAAACTCATAAACACCCAAATGCATGCATATATACATATGTGAATACATACATACATATGTGCATATTCTCTGTGTCTGTAGAAAGTTCATAAAAAGGGCTATTCACATAATTTGAAACTCCTTGGCCCTTTGCTTTTTAAAAGTCTCTGCTTTCTATATTTACTAGATTCTCTGTGGATTAGAATCCTAAGGATTTGACAATGCAAAATTTGCATAAAGGGAAGTTGAGCAGTTTTTTTTCAAGACAAAAAGTTTATTGAGAGATTCTGGGCTGCTTTTAAAGCCTTGTTATTTTCAATGAGACCTTCATCCAGGTTGTGCTGTGGAATTTTCTTGGGGTGATTTGGCAATAGCTCAAGCTCAGAATTGATCTGTTCTCAACAGTTCCTATGGAAACCATATTCTCTTGGCTCAGAAGACAATTTCCCAAAGTAATAAAATGGATCAAAGTCCAAACTCCTCTTGATTTTTTTCTGAGCTATAAAATTTCTGCTGTGTAAGGGAGGTATCTTGTAAAGCAAGGTTAGAAATAGTTAAGTAAAAAGACGAAAGTCTTAGAAAGGAGACTGAAAACCTACTGGGAATATTTCCTAAGTTATAAAAAACCCCTAGTCCTGAAATGAAGATGTCATCAGTGCATAGTTGATGTCTGAGGATTCTTTAAAGGTTAAGTGTGAGGAGAAATTGTATAGTCTTGCAAGGTCTGATAAATTTATTTGAACATTTACTTTAAATATTCCATAAGGAAATTATATTAGTGATTTAACAATATATAGAATTGCACAATTGTTTTTTCACTTTCCCACATTTAACCCATTGCTTGGTTTCTCTAGTAATCACACTTCTTCAATTTCTTTAAACCCTGCTCAAAGGCTTATGACTGCTGTTTTATGCAATGTATCCTGTATTGGTCAGGGTTCCCTAAGGAAACTGAACCAACAGGAGAGATCTGTAAATACCATGTGATTTTTCTGAGAACTATCTCAAAACTGTGGGGATGAACAAGTCCAAATTATGTGGGTCAGCCTGAAGCCCTGAATTCTCCAGGAGAAGCAGCCTGGCTGAAGTAGAGATGTAAATTCTCTCTTCTGACTGCTGACATCCGCACTTTTCCTTTTAAAGGCTTCAGGTGATTGGTGAGACGTCTCTCATTTTTGAAAGGCAATCTTCTCAGTTAATTGTAGATGAAATCATGCCTGGATACAATTATCTGGTTAAGTTGACACATGAACCTATCAGTTCTCCCTTAATAAATAAATATTTCTCCTTTTCTGCCCCTCTCCCTCACTCTTCTTTTCTCTCTTCCCCCGTTGCCACATGTTACATCAAGAAAAACTTTAAATCATTCAGTAATACACAGTAACATGATTTTTATATATCTTAAGTATTAGGGACATTAATTTTCATATATTCTTATTTGGAAGTTTTAAAAATATAAACCCAGCTGAATTTTTCAATCATGTAGCATTTTTTTTTTCTAGAAATGGAAGAACAAATACAATTACATAACTTCTTTTAGTTTAGAAGAATCTGCTTTAATGAGTGATGCAGTTTGCTCTTTTTCAATTCTTTTGCTCTCTCAAGAGAAGAGATTCCCCACCAAGTATGGAAAAATTGATTGGACCATGGTGACAGAGATTATTCTTATAAGGATACCTACTGCCAGAGTGATTGGGAAACTCCTATTCTACATTTTTGCTCTTGGATTACTTGGTGACTGTCCATGGAAACACCCTCATCATCACCCTAATTCTCAGACATTATAGGCTCCACTCACCCATATATTTCTTCCATAGTATTCTCTCTTTCAGAAAAATATTAACCACCACATTGTTGTTCCCAAGATGCTGGCAGGCTTCCTGTCAGAGAAGAAGAGCATATCAGTTAATGTATGCATTGCTCACCTCTATTTCTATTTCCTTTCTGGATGTACTGAATTTATACTTTTTGCCATCATATCCTAAGAGTTCTATGTGGCCATTTGCAGCTCCCTTCAGTAGACTATGCTTATGGCCAGCTCAATCTGGGTCTGTCTTGTTAACTTCTCCTGGTTAGGTAGCTTTCTTCTCATTCTCCCATCCACAATCCTTAAGGTAAGGCTGCCATAGTTTGTCCCCAATGAGATTGATCACTTTTTCTGTGGCAATGCCCTCCTCCTCCACTTGGCCTGTGCTGGCATACATGCCATTGAGCTAATGAATTCCACAGTTCCATTGTTTAGCACATCAGCTCTACCTCACTTACAGCATTCTCCTATGAATATATCATCTCCATCATTCTGAAGATACCCTTAAACCAAGGTCAAGGTAAAACATTTGCTACCTTTGCTTCTCACATCACTGTGATCTCCATGGGCTGTGGGATCTCCATCTTTTTGTATGTCTGCACCTCATAGTACAGCAGCCTTCACCTCAACAAAGATCATTTTTATCCTTTCCGGAATCCCCTCATCTTCCGTCTACAAAATGAATCTTTGAAAGATGCATGAAGACCACCTTGACCAAGGACCACATATCCTTATGGGATGAATTCAAAGTGAGGAAATATTTGAAAATCATTTCAGATCTAGAAATTTACAGGCTTTTAGAGAATGAGTCCAGCAATTGATATAATTAATGGGGTTATGTCTATTCTAAATTTTGATATTATGTCCTATCATAATAACATAGATAAACTGGATTCAAATACCTCTTGTTTTAAGATGCATGAATAAATATTAAATAAGAGTAATTTGGTTGTTTTGATATTGACACATGTAGCAATATCATGTTGTAGTTAATAATGTGGTGGTGTTGCTGCTGTTTAAGTGAACAAATAATACTAGGGTAGAAATGGATACATTACATGAGTAGGTTATTGATTGAACATACATACACCAAGTTCAGAAAGGAAGAGTTTTCTGTGGTCCTACAAGAAAGACAAAGTCAAATGTATATTCACACACACATAAACTCTCACAAACACAGTCATACTTACATATACACATGAAAAGAAATAAAAATATAAATTCTGATGTATTTAAACTTCAGCTCTAACTTAGTATCAATTAATATTAAGATCATTGGCTTCTTATCATTAATATTAGTTGTATTTATAAATCACAGATTTCCATGGATTTTGCCCTTTAAAATTTGCATTTCACTTTTATGTAAATTCAACCATCTTCTATTGCATGAAATCCTCATTCTCTTCAATTTTGAAAGGAATCCTTCCTTCCCCAGTGAAGTTTATAAATATCTACTCTATAAACTTCACCACTTTAATGATGTAAGGAATAACCAAGTAGAATAAACTTAATGAATCCTTGTATCATTGTCTTTTTATACTTTTATTCTATCTTAAAATTAGTGATTTAATTTTTGTTTTCCCAATAAAATAAAATTTTCATATCAAAATTACTTTATTATAAAAAGCTTCAATACCTTTATTAGACAGCAACCTGAGAATATCCAACTGGTACCTTGAATGTTTAACAACTTTTGTCTACTTGTTCTTTTTACAGAGACCTTTTTCCAATGCCTGATAGTGGAATTGGCAGACCATATGGTAGTTCTACACTTCTCTATTTGAGAAAACACAAAACTATCCTCCACATTGGCTGCACCACTTTATATCACAACCAGCAATGAATGAGTTTTCCTATTTCTCTGCATCCTTTCCAACACTTACTGTTAAAATTATTTTTAATAGCAGCTATTTTAATGGGTGTTAAACGGTATCTCAAAGTGGTTTTGATTTGCATTCCCACTATGGCTAAGGATGTTGAGCATCTTTGAAACTTTATATATATTTATAAAGTTTGAGGCTTTCTATATATATATAAAATATAAAATATTGGAAACAATGGAAAATTGTCAGCCATTATCTTTTCTAATATCAGTTATGACACATTTTCCATTTCCTCTCTTTCTGGGACTTTTACTTTTTATGCTTTTCTCCTATTTGTTCTCCTTGTTTCATTTTAAATATTTCTTCTGATTTATCTACCTTTTCTGCTGTGTCTCCTGAGCTATTTAAACCATCGAGATTTTTAAAATTCTACTGTATTCTATTATTCTTGAAATTCTCATTTGATTCTTCTATGGCATTGTCAACTCTGCAAAAAATCTCAGCATTACTTTTATTTTCTTGAACACTCTCTATGATTATTTTAAATATGCGTCTGACAATTCCATTATCTGTGTTCTCCATAGTTATTGCATTTTTAAAGCTTGATTTTGTAATATTTTATTTTCCCATGTGCCTGGTTTGTATGCTGTATATTGTACATGAAATACTTAAGAAAAATTTTGAGATGTAGCATGGTGTTTCCTTTTCCTCGGGAGGACATTTTTTTTTTTTTAAGGCAGTTAGGGTATTACCTATTCTGAGTAACCTAATTGGATTGAGAACATTCAAAACTGTGCCTCAAAGGCAGGTATATTTCTGCTTTATTCTCAAGCCTAGGGTATAGCCCTTTGTTCTCAATATGCCATTATGTATATTATATATGTCAGTCTTTGATCCCCAAGTTCTTTTTGTCAGGTGAAATGCCTTAGTAGTTTCTCATCACCTGCATTTCCTCTTACTTATAGGTGGATGCTTTAGGAGAAAAGATCCCAATTCTAGGCACAATTTCCTAAGTTCTTATGATCCCAGATTTGATTGTATCTGTTTCCAATGATATATTTGTTCTCTGAAGGCCTCAAGAGCATTTTTTGATATTTTATTGAAACTTTCTCTTTGTTTTTGGTGGGGACATTTGACTGAATCATCTAAATCACAATTACTGGAAAAAATGTTTCCCACCATTATTTCCTTTTTAAAAAATTTCTACTATTTTGGATACTCACCTTCAGTATCACTTTGATGCATCATTATTTTCTTTCCAAGCTCTAAATATGGGACTGCCTTATATTTCAATGCCTTTTGACATTTGTTTTCATCTAGCTTTTTATCCAATGTGTTTTTAAAATATTGACTCAATGGGTTATTTCTGATATGCTGGCACTACTGACTATCTCACTTTAAATGTAAATCACTTGAGTATTGAAACCCTTTAAATGATTTCTCAACAACTTAGAAAATAACCTGAAAACGTTTCTTTCTTTAAGAGCTTATTTGAGTAATCTGCCCTGCTTCCTTCCAATCTGACCTATTTTTACTTTCCCCTTTTCCATCTCACTTTAATTGCTATCATCCTTGAATAACAAGTTTATTTCTTATGCAGGGACTTTGTAAATGCTGCTCTTTCTTCTTGAAACAGTTTCCCTTTCATGCTTACATCCTCATTTTGTCTAGGTTTCCACTGAACTATGTCCATCTCAAAAGACTTTGCTTGAATGCTTTATCAAAATTGTTTTTTTTGATACTGTGTATTTATTCTGCATTTAAAAATTTCATAACCATACAACAATGCGAAAATATTATGAAAACTCTGTACATTTCTGAAGTTACTTACTTACCCCTGTAAAATTCATTAGTATCTTGTAGTATATTATCAGTACTATATTTGCTCAAAATCCTGTTCTGAAAGGTAATGGATAAAAATAAAATTCATTTATTTGTATTAAATTACAAATTGTTAAAACAGTTCTTCCAAGAGACCACACAAATTTGTAAAACAATAAAACAGTTGCTAATAAAGGCACATCATCAATCTTATTTCTAATAAATTTTCCTGCATATGTGAATGCCATTGTAGCCTCTAGGATATAGTATTTTCAATGATATGAGTATACAGACAGAAATGATTATGATCTATCTAATCATCTCCTTGCCTGTCAGTGCACTTAAGGTTCAATATGGCATATATTTTATCTCAAAAGAATTATCCACACTTAGTAATGTATAATGACTTAAATAATAGAAAACCTATACAGTACTTCATGAGTAGAAATTACAAAACAAGCCAGAGGCTGGTCTATAATTTTTACTGGAAAAGCCATGAGTATCATAATTTGAAGTGTAGAACTATGCTGTAGTACCACTCCAAAGATGGAAATGGGTGAACAAAACACAATGAAATTATTTGGCAAGTGTGGATTTTCTTTGTTAAAATAGTCATAATTTATATACATATAGGCATATTTTGGTAAAATTTGCTTTCATTTTATCAGAATGAATATTATATCTTCTAATTGAGTAGACTCCAAGCAGACCACTGTGAATAAAATAGCTGAATTTACCTTGTTATTTCAAAAAGTAGAGAAAATTTGTATTTATTAAAATATGTTTCCACAAATTCATTATATTCAGAACTTCTAACTTGAGATGTTGCTCTCATAGAAGTAATGGTGTTAACAGATGTCACCATAAATTGGAAGTTATAGGTTGTGTTAATGAGTTGTTTGTCATTAGCCTATACATAGAATTTAAATTAGTTTTGTTTTGCTTTGTTTAATGAAGTTAACTATCTCCCCTTGGGCTCCAACTCAAAACTTTGCCTCTTTTAATAGATTTTGCTCATGTCACTGAAGTCTCCACTTTGGAGACTTCCTGGTAAACAACATTTTTATATTCACATTAACCTTCTTTTCAACTCCTACTTACAAGGTTGAGATATTTAACGAAAGAACTAAGGAGAATGTGTATAATTTATAAGCTATAGTTAATATTGTGAAATTAGGGGAACAGCTTTTACCTAATTTGACCATGGCTGTGTCATTTCTTTTCAACAACTTTCATGGTGTTCAGGAGCACATTCCCAAGAAAATAATGTTAAATATGATGAATTTTACTCATTTTCAAATGAGTGTGGTTTTCATGCTATTTCTAGCTGGAAATTAGATATTTTGACACTTTCTAGTAAAATCTATTTATCATTAGCCAATACAGAACAGAATATAGATGAAGATATTTCCTAATGCCTATAGACTGGGACAGGTATGTGAACTGTTCTTTTCCTTAGCTCACTTCCTTCCTTCCCCAAGCACAGGAATGATGTTCTGCATACTCTCTCCCTCTCCCCACCCCCTTTTCTCTATCTCTCTATCTCTCTCTTTCTTTCTCACTCTCTCTCTCTCTTCCTCTCTCCCATGCTTCCTTGTGAATCATGTAGCATGCTCCCCTAATATTTTGTGTAAGCAAATAGTAAAACAAAGAGCGTGGAGACTTGGTTGTTTATATGTTGGTTGTGTAGCATGTAGAAAAATCTTATCCATAGAAGTCAATGAGGAGATGAGTGAAAAGGAGAAGTTTTAGGCAGAACAAAGAGAAAGAAATGGAAAATAATAAAGGAGAGGTATTAGGGTACAGGGAGTTGAAATGAGTCTATGTAAACATAAGTGTCTCTGTTTTAATTTCTATTCCTCAACTTACCTCTGTGTTTATATAATCTCATAAATAATAAACATTGTTTTGTGTGTCTTTCAAATTAAGGTCCAAATTAGAAGTAATTTTACAGTTTCAGGAAGTAACAATTATTACTCACTAAAACATGGATTTTATTTCTACCTTCCTTCAGTATCCGCTATGACTTTGTATGCTTTTCATGAGGGATTATAATTGCTAGCCTTATTTCCTCCTACTGGCATAAATTTTCTCTTGAATATTATTTTATTGAATTTGTTTCTGTTATTAAACCTTACAAAATGTAAATAAAATCTGATCTAGAAGCATCACCATGCCCTTGACTAAGGCAGTCTACAAAAGGCATATATAGAGGTTTGTGATTGTACAAGATAGGGGTATAAGATACTAGAGGGTTCTTTTCCCTCACAGAACCTTTGAACAAACAATGGAATCTGGTATAGCCATCTTCCTCAGAATTTGTAAAAACTGTTAAAATGTGGCAGCAACTGGACAAGTGCCAAATTTAGAAAATCAGCATTTAAAAATTTAGAAGCTTATGGTGCTCTTACTAGCCCTTCCCCCAAAGCATCCCTAGCCATCCTTTGCTCCAACTATGGTTCCCTGGCCCTGTTCCAGAGGGAGCAGAGTGACACCTATGCACATACAGGGGTGACTGTGTGTTGGTGCCAATCTGACATAGATTGGAGTGGTATCCTAAAATTCTGAAGTAGGGAAACCTTCTCTGGCTCACCATCCCAGAGCTTACCCTGCAAAGACAAGCATCTTATGAAAAACAATTAAGTAAAAACAGCCAGGAGAAAAGAATTAGCTGCTTTAAGTCATAAATTCAAGCACTCAGGAGGGTGAGAATGTCTATTTCATAGGAATTAGAGGAGGTATTTGAATTCCTGTAAATGGGGGGATTTATTAGGCATAAGAAAGTACAATGACAGGAAAAGAGGCAGGTTCAGAAAAGACAAAGTGGATCCTGCACTTCACAATCACCTCAGGATGCTTTTTCATAGGAGGCCTAAAGTGTGAAGGAGAGCAACTACTAAAAGAAAATCCAATTTTCAAAAACTGTGAAATATATTTTTTTGCATTAAAAACATAAGTTAACTCCTGGCACTGAAGGAAATCTTTGCCATATCACAGCCTAGATACAAATTTAAAAAATAAACAGCTCAGGGACTAAATCCTAAAGATAACACTTAAAAATATTAAAATGCACATTATGTGACAAAAGATTACAAGGCAAACAAAGAGAAAATGAAGCCTGATCAAAAGAAACACCATAAAAATCCATACAAAGAATTTTTTTAAAATGACAACTTCAACATACTCAAGGAGATATGTGAAATCATGGAATAAGAACTAAAAGATATTAGGATAAAATGAATGAGTGATATGAGAATTTCAGTACAAGATATAAATGTTCTTTTTAAAGAAGCAAACAGAAATACTGGATTTGTAAACCACAATAACTAAAATGAAAATTTCCCTAGATAATTCCAAACTCCTCTTGAAGCCCGAAGAAGAAAGATTAGTGAACTCAAATACAAGAGAAATGAAAAGTTTCAGGGTAAGGAGCAGAAAGACAAAAGAAATTGAAAAGTGACCAGAGCCAGAGATACCTGTGGGAAACTATCAGGCATGCCAATATTTACATTTTGGTAGACACCAAAGATGAATAAAGAGAGAAACAGGGAGAAGGAATATTAAATAAATAATGGCAAAATTTCCCCAAATTTAAATTTAGTGAAAGACATGAATAAGCACATTCAAGCATTCCAAGAACTGCAAAGAGGATAAACTCAAAGAGAACCATATCTAGACACATAAGTAGCCAAATTGTTGAACGTCAATGAAAGGAGAGTATGATGAAAGCTGCAAGAGAGAAGCAATGTGTTGTTTACAAGGGAATTCCATTAAGATTGTGTCTGTTTCTCAACAGAAATCATGGAGGTGAGAAGACAATGGAATGAAATATTTTACCACATAAACAAAAGCTGAGGTAGTTCATCACAATCAAAACTTCCCTAGAAGCAATGGTAAAGGGAATTCTTCAAACTGAATGGAAAGGACATAAGACAGTGGATCAAAGAGCAAAAACAAATGCAGAACTCTGGTAAAGGTAAGCATACGGGTAACTGTGGGGACTCAGGCCGCGCTTAAGTCTTCAGCACATAGCCACCTGTGTGACCGAGGCATAAGTTAAAGTTTAACAACCCTCCCAAGAGGGAAGAGAATGTATATATGTTATCATAAACTATGATGTTTCCAAAGCAGTAAACGTCTTTGGTAATCATCATTCCTATGAGTGTAGGAAAAGCATCAACACACCCCATGTGTGTACTTCATGTGACTCTAGCAGGAACACTGTTCTCATACCCTATGGAATGTCCTTGTTCTAAAATCCCTTATATATCACCCCTTGTATTAGCCAACCAAAGGGGTGCTGATGCAAAGTACCAAAAACCTGTTGGTTTTTATAAAGAGTATATATTTGGGGTAAAAGCTTACAATTACAAGGCCCTAAAGAGTCCAACTCAGAAGAGGTACTTTCTCACCAAAGTCAGTTGCCATGTGTTGAAGTAAGATGGTGGGCCTGGTCTCTCCTTCCTTCTTCCTCTTAAGGCTCTGTGGGCCCACCTTCTGATCTCAGCTTTAGGTTGTCATAGGGTTTGTTTCTATCCATGCTTCCTCAGCTCAGCTGCTCTGTTCTCTTCAGCTGCAAAATATCAGGCAAATAGCTCATTTCTATTCCTGGGGCTGCAGGATCAAAGTTCTCTCCTCTGACATGTTTAGGGAGATCTCTTTCTTCCTGTGCCTTCTTCTTGGTGTCTTCTTGATTGAGTCCACCAAGGGGTCAGGGACTTAAACTGAGTTACACCTACTGATGTGGCCAAATCAAAGCCATAATCTTAACATAATTTAATCAAAGACAACTCAGCTGAATCTAATACAATAAAAGGGGCTCATGCCCAGAGGAACAGACCAGGCCACAAAAACAATCTCTCACCTTGGAAATCATAAATAATCTCAAGCTATCACACCCCTCATTTTCTCATCTCTGGCAGAGCACTATCTTCATTCTCTGAACTGCTGCTTTCAGAAATTCTGTCCTGTCCATCAGTCCTAATAAAGTTTATGCCAGATGAAATTCTAGTTTTGTTCTTTGTTCTGCTGGACCCACTATCTCATGTCCTTCAGTAGTTGTTCTGTAACAATTGGTGAGCCATGAGCCAAGAGACCACAGGAACACTAGCAGTAGTGGGCATGAGCTCAGGGAAAGGAGAATCCATGGGGGAAATCCTTGGTTGGCTTATCTCATCCATGTAGGAAGGATGCTGCTTCCTGGACAAGTGGGAACCACTAAGAGTATACAGGGTCACCCACTTGCTTGACTTTTGTGGAGCTCCGTGTCAGTACAGTTACACCTTGAAAACACTGATGGGTGTAGAGCACGTACTGCCAAAACAGTTACCTAATATAAGGAAAACATTCTGGAAGCAATTCTGTGAACCCCTTACCACCTGGTTGGTGTGTTTGTGAGCTAGTGTAGCTAATAGAATTAGTTTCACTACTGGAGAGGCAGAAAAACTTAGCAACATTACTGTTCTCTGTGCTGTTTCCATGATAATTCTAACTCAGTCTGGATAGCCACATTACCAAAATTGGTGCTGTTAAAGTTCAGTAACTGAACCAGACAACTCTAAAAAAAAAACAGAAAAAAATTGCTAGCTGCTTTTTTATGCCTACAATTAAAAATTTATTACAAAACTAAAATCTCATAATACTTGTGTAAACTGTGAAAGAATTTAAATGACATGTTATTTTGACAATGTTTTAAATTTTAGTCATATTTTAATTTGATCAGAAATTTTATCAAGGTATTAAAATGAAATTTCAGATGGGAATCAATAGCTTACTCCTGATCTTCGAGTCTAAGGGTACTCCTGAAAAGTAGTAATCCAGAATATATGTATTAAATTTCTGTCTAGACTGCTAAATTAGTGCTTAACTGCATTTATATTGTTCAAGGGTTCCCAATAGGTTGCTGCTTACTAATAAAAGTGTTTCCAAGAATAAGCTTGCATATGACAGGCAGCAGTGGTTCCAGAGGAGATCTTAAAAGCAGTGAAAATCAGATACATGAAATGATGGAGAGCTTGGACACTGCCATACCAAAGAAATGAGAATTATGAGTCAAACTAGTATGTTTAAATTTCTATTGGTGTGTTTTAACTCTTTTTGTTTTTGTCTGTTTGTTCAGTGTATATTTTCATACCTGAAAATGGTAATATTAAACTAACAATTGAAGATTCTTTAAAAAGCTCTATTCAAATGGCCAAAAACTAAATAAGCACTTATATTGGCAAATGAGTACTCCGAAAGCTCAAATTGGAAAAGCCAAACAAGATAAAAAATCACATAAAATCTTGTTAAAGTAACTATTTAAAGAAAAGAGACTAAAAACTTTAACCTGAATTTTCCCATAATATTTTAATAAGTATTTTATTTTATTTTATTTTATTTTTTAAACTTAGATTACATAAATGTTACACACAAAATATAAGGGATTCCTATATGCCGCACTGCCTAGCCATCCCACATTTTCCCACAACAATATCCTTCATTAATGTGGTACATTTGCCACAATTGATGAACACATATTGGAGCATTGCCACTAATCAATGACTATAGTGTATATTGTAATTTACAATCTCTCCTGCACAAGTTATTGCAAGATATACAATGGCCTGTATCTATCATTGCAATGTCATTCAGGCTGTTTCCCAAGTCCCAAAAATGCTCCTAAATCACACCCATTTTTCCCTCTTCCTCCCATCAGAAACTCCAGGGGCCACTGCCTGCATATCCATGTAAAAGTTCTTCCATTGCTAGAATCACAACAAGTCTACCGTAGAGCAATTATAAGTCTACTCCAGCATTTAATACTAATCAATGCACTAATCAATGCACAAGTTACTCTGATCTTCAGTTAATAGATCTAAGCCCCAGGTTTGCAATACCATACATGTCTTTCCATCAAAGCAAGCCTCTAATTAATAAACATGCTTATAAGATGAAAGAATGGCTCTCTTAAGTATTGTCCTTATTTTGCTTGCCATATGCTTATCTTGTTACTTATAATGTCTTTGTGAGTTTATATATAGGGCAGTGCTCTCCTCATACCTCTTTTAGCTGTCTTAGGCATAACTACCACTGTAGGGACTGGGGGTGACAGTTTCCTAGACAGCATTTGAAACTTACAAGATGAAGCCCATCAGCTTTGGGAAGATATAGCCTCTTAGGAACATGACCTTCCTCATTCCCATGGTCCAGTATGTCATGTGAGTTTATATATAGGGCAGTGCTCTCCTCATACCTCTTTTAGCTGTCTTAGGCATAACCACTACTGTAGGAACTGGGGGGTGACAGTTTCCTAGATAGCATTTGAAACTTACAAGATGAAGTCCATCAGCTTTGGGAAGATATAGCCTCTTAGGAACATGATCTTACTCATTCCCATGGTCCAGTATGTCATGATTGGCCCCCTTTTTGGGGTTGCTTATGACCATTTTCTTTATCCTTTTAGTACTATGTTTATTCCTTCCAGAATCAATGCCTTCCAGAACAAAGTAATAGTCATGTGGGGATTTCATCTAGTTCCAACCATAGTGCCAGAACCACCTTCCCTCAACCTCAATAGAATATAGCCAGAGTTTCACATCTCAGCAATCAGAGTCTTCTGCCCCTAACCAGCAGGAAGAGCTACAGAAGAATGACCATTGCTCTTCATCTCCCCTTTAAGAATAAGGGTGTGCTCTCTCTGAAGGAGGTGGTTGAAGTAGGTTAGCATAGGAAAAAGGAAAGTTGGCTGGTCAGAATAAAGCCATAATAGTTGGGGCCCTATGTGTGTCTATGTGGACCTTCCTTATACCTAAACTAGCTTTTCATGTTACTGTAGAAAGCTTAGAGAATTTAGAAGGGGAAATATATTGTATTGGAAGTCTTCACATAGGACTCCCCTACCTGGTACTTTGTTATCTACTAATGGAAATGTTCCTTGGATACTGTTAGACTAACATAATCTGCCTCTTATTGTCATCCATAAACATCTTTATTTTGCCTGTAGTGCCCTAGCCAATACCTCTCTACAGTGAGCTTTGGCAGTAACCCATGTCCACAATTGAACCCAATGTTGTGTTTGCACAGACTTACCACTCTTGGATGTTACTGGCCTCCCTTGCACCATATTTCCTGCACACTGGACAGAGTGGAACAACTTGTTGGCATGACAGAATACGATCCATCAACAAGTTTGGAACAAGACCTTCTCATTTAAGACTGAAATTCAGCTGCCATCTTTCAATGAGACTGTAATCATATTTTTCCCTTTTAAGGGAAAAGGTGAATAAGCCCAGGCATTTATTAGGATATAATGTATATCATGGTTTATGATGGCTAATGGCTGAGTCTGTCAACAAAGATCACATTACCCCTGTCTGCATGGAATAACAAGAGGGAATTTGTGATGTGGGATGGTTATCCCTGAGTTGTATAATTTTACTATCAAGGCTGTATATAGAGGAAAGCACACACCCTGGTGGTTCTACACAATGGCCATTTTTGTGCGAGGTTGTGTTGCAATTGTTACTGAAAAACACATAATAGCTTTAGCCAATCAAACTGCTTAAGCCCTTAATGCCACCAAAGTCGCAATTTCCTTACTAAACAAAGAAACGTTTCAACTATGAAAGGCAGTTTTACAAAATAGCATAGTTTTAGATATTCTTACTGTGTCACGTTAATGTTCAGTGTTGTGTACATGTTTTTATAGGTCTAATAGCTTTTGGTGGATGACTCCAATTATTCTGTTTTCTTTATACTTTTGCTGTGGAATGTGGATGCAATGCTTGTCCTATGGTCAATGTAGGCTGCTACATGGGATGGATGGTGGGGTCCCAGGGCCCCTGAAGTCTTCAGCATGTACCTGCCTGCATGACCTAGGCATAAGTTAAAGGTCAACAACCCTCCCTAGAGGGAAGAGAATGTATAGATATTATTATAAACTATGATCATCCCAAAGCAGCAAATGTCCTTGGTAAATGTACTTCCCTTGAGCATAGTGAAAACACCACCACACCCCATGTGTACTCTTCATGTGACACTAGAAGGAACTCTGTTCTCATACCCTGTGGAATATCTTTGTTCTAAAACCCCTTATATATTACCTCTCATTTTCTCATCTCTTTTTGGAGTGATATCTTCATTCTCTGTACTGCTACCTTCAGAATCCTTTCTTCTTTTTAAGTCCTAATAAAGCTTATGCCAGACTAAATTCCAGTTGTGTTCTTTGGTCTCCTGGACTCACCAATTCATGCTCTTCACGAGCTGGGTTGTACCAGTAACTATAAATGCCAGCAATATCATTTTGCATATTTTGTATATAATGCCACTTTTTTTGTTGTTTTTTTTTACAAGTACTAAAAAGTAAAAACATAAAAATAATGATAAATCTATGGTTTGGGGCATATCGTCTATAAAGAAACTGTGAATGGAATTAAGGCAATTGAAGTGTACATGTAAAAAAATGGTTAAAATGGGAAATTTTGTATTATAAGTGTCACCCAAATTTAAAAAAAGACATTCCCCACTCACAAAAATTCTTCTGCTCACTCAAAACATATAGTGGTTCCTGATGCTATAGTTTTGTCTTATCCCAAATATCATAAAAAAGTATCATACAGTATGTGGCCTTTAGGAATTACCTTCTTTCAATTAACATAATTTTTAAAAAATTTGTATTGGTCCTATGTGGTTTCTGTGAATAGAAATCCTTTATATCAATATATGCAATTTGCTAATGCTTCACCAAGCAATAGTAATTTGAGTCATCTCCACATATTGGTTATTTTCAAAAGAAGTTGCTATAAACAATTGTGTACAAGTCTTTGTATGAATATATGATTTATTTTCCCTTTACTAAAATTTGCTGAGTTATATAAGTGTTTATTCAGTATTTTACATTCCAACCAACAAAGCATGAGATTTCCAATGACTCTGCAGCTACACTAATCATTAGAATTGTCTTTTTATTTTAATTTAACATTCTACTAAGCATACAGTGGTATCTCCATATGCTTTACTTTACTTTAACTTTTATTTTTTCTTTATTTTAAAAGAAGTTTTTATGTAAGTGTTACATCAAAAATATAGAGCAGGAGGTCCAGGAAGATAGCATCAGAGTAGGCATGCAGGGCTCAAATGTCTCACAAAATAATGGAGAAACATCCAAAAGCTGTATGAGGTACATGTTTTGGGGGTCAACAGTCCAGGACAGTGCTACACAACTCCTAGGAGGGTTTGTGACACAGACCAAGAATCCAAATTAACAAATGTGAGTTACCAAATACTTGCAGCAGCTGGAAGATTTCCCCTTCCACAACCCCAAGATTATAAGTTGGGGTAAAACCCCTGGTACACTGCAGCAGACTGAGAAGGGAACAGACATCTTCATGCCTGTCACCTGTTCAAAGGGACAAGGGAGGGGGGTCAGTGGGCTTCTCTTCAGTAAATTTGGCCAGCAGAGCTCACTTTGAATCTTGGCTATGGCCAGACCAAAACACAGGTAAGTGGAGATTGAAACACCTCTTGGGAAAGGTGTGCTGACAAGCACAATCTGCTGACAAGTCTGGAAACTGTATGGACAAAACTGTTTTTGGGTCTCTATGTACCCTAAATCCTGGGAGAAATTCTGTATCTTTTTAGTGAGACTCTTGCCAGATTTTGATCACTTAAGCTGGACAATTTTAAAGAGATAGAATAAGTTGAACCAAATATTTTTTTTTAAACTGTGAAAAAAACACAAAGGGAAATAGAGAGAAATTGGCCATTAGAATAAATTCATCAATATATTCAGATGCCTAGACATCAGTAAAATATTACAAGCCATACTAGGAAACAGGAAGAGATGGCCCAGCCAAAGGAACAAATCAAATATCCTAAAAAGATACTGGCTTTAAGACAATTAATCAGTGAAAATCACACAATTCTCCTAAATCAATTCAAAGATTTGAAAGAAAAAAATGACTAAAGAGATAAAGAATATTAAGAAAACACTGGGTTAGCACAAATAACACTTTTAAATTCTGCTAAGTAAAGTAACAGAACTTATGGTTAGACTGACAATGTAATAGAGCTTATAGGTAGACTGACAAAAAAAATGAGAGAACATGCAAATAAACAAAATCATAAGTGAGAGGTGGTACATTACCACTGATCCAGCAGAAGTAAGAGAGTTCATAAAGGAATATTATGAACAAGAGTATGCCAGAAAAACTAGACAATATAGACGACATGAGCAAATTCCTAGAAACACATGAACCACATACACTGGCCCTAGAAGAAATAGAAGACCTCAACAAACCAATCATCATTGAAGAGATGGAAAGAGTTATCAAAAAACTCCCAAAGATGAAAAACCCATGACCAGATGGCTTAAAAGGTGAATTCTACCAATCATTCAAAGGCAATCTAATACCAAACTTGCTCAAGCTCTTCTAAGAATTTGAACAAGAAAGAATGGTACCAAACTCATTTTATGAAGCCAACATTACCCTAATACCAAAATCAGATAAAGATACTACAAAAAAGAAAATTACACACCAATATCTCTAATGAATATAGATGCAAAAATCCTCAAAAAATACTTGCAAACCAAGTCCAAAATCATATTAAAAGAATTATACATCACAATCAAGTGTATTTTATCCCAGATGTGCAAGGGTGGTTCATGACAAGAAAATCAATTAGTGTAATAAAGTATATTGATAAATTGAAGATAAATCACATTATCCTCTCTATTGATGCAGAATAGGCATTTGGCAAAATACAACTCCCTTTTTTGATCAAAACATTCCATAATATAAGAATAGATGTTAGCATTCTCAATACAGTAAATTGCATATATGAAAAATATACAACTAGGATTGTATTCAGCAGTGAAAGACCGAAAGCTTTCCCACTGAGATCAGGAAGAAAAGAAGGACGCAAACTTTCATCAATGTTATTCAATATCATGCTAAAAGTTCTAACTGGAGCAATTAAACTAGATAAAGAAATAAAAGACACCCAAATAGGAAAGGAAGAAGTAAAATTTTCAGTACTTGCTGATGATATGATCTTATATGTAGATATTTGGAAAAATTCATGACAAAATACTAGAACTATGGACATGTTCAACAAAGTGGTGGGATTTGCAATTATTATGCAAAAAATCAATAGTGCTGCTATGCTCTACTGATGTACAATCTGAGGAGGAAATCGGGAAAAAAATGCCATTTATAATAGTGACTGAAAAATCAATATTTAGGAATAAACTGCATCAAGGACTTAAAGGACCAGAATTCAGAAAACTACAAAACATTGTTAAAAGAAAACAAAGAAGACATAAATAAATGGAAGGACATTCTGTGTTCATGGATTGGTAAACTAAATATTGTTAAGATGTCAATTCTACCCAAACTGATTTAGAGATTCAGCTAGACCTCAATAAAATCCCAACAGCCATTTTTGCAGAAATGGAAAAGCCATTTATGAAATTTATTTGGGAGGGTAAGTGGCCCCAAATAGCCAAAAATTTCCTTAAAAAGAAAAACAACATTGGAGAACTCTCCCTTCCTAACTTTAAAGCATATTACTAAGCTACAGTGCTAAAGAACAGCATGACATTGGGAAAAAAAACAAAAAAAAAAAAACAAAAACAGACAGATTGACCAATGGAATGTAATCAAGAACTCAGAAATAGACTCTCTCATCTACAGTCAAGCTATTTGTTTACAAGGATGTCAAGCATTCTCAGCTGGGCCAGAGCATCTATTCAACAATTGGTACTCAGAGAACTGGATACCTATATCCAAAAGAAAGAAAGAGGATGATTATCTCACATCTTTATATAAAAAAATTAACTCAAAATGGATCAATGACCTAAACATAAAAGTGACAACCATAAAACTCCTAGAAGAAAAACATCTTCAAAATATTGTAGTAAGTGGTTGTTTCTTAAACCTTACCACCAAAGCATGAGCAACAAGAGGAAAAAATAGATAAATGAGACTTCCTCAAAATTAAACACTTTTGCACCTCAGAGGGCTTTCTCAAAAGGGTGAAAAAGTAGCCAACTCAATGGGAGAAAATATTTGACAATAACATACCTGATAAGTGTTTAACATCCATGATATATAAAGAGACAATACAACTCAACAATAAAAAGACAAACTACCTGAATAAAAAATGGGCAAAAGACTTGAAAAGACAATTGTCCAAAGAAAAATTACAAATGGTGAAGAAACACATGAAAAAAATGTTCAATATCACTAGCCATTAGGGAAATGCAAATCAAAACTACAATGAGATATTATTTCACACCTATTAGACTGTCCATTTTTAAAAAGTAGGAAACTGTAGATGTTGGAGAGGATGTGGAGAGATAGTAATGCTTATTCACTGTTGGTGGGAATGTAGAATGCTACAGCCACTCTAGATGACTCTTTGGCTGTTCCTAAGGAAATTGAATACAGACATGCCATTTGACCCCGCAATACCATTACTAGGCATATACACAGAAGAACTGAGAGCAGTGACATGAACAGACATCTGTACACTGAAATTCATAGCGGCGTTTTGCATAATTGACAAAAGTTAGAAACAAGTCAGGTGTCTATCAACTGATGAATGATTAAAAAATTGTGTTGTATACCCATGATGGAATATCATGAAGTGGTAAGAAGAAATGAACTTGTAAGACATATGATAACATGGGTGAACCTGGAGGACATTATGTTGAGTGAATCAAGCCAGACACAAAAGGACAAATATTCTATCATTGCACTATTGTGAATTAAATATATTATATAAAATCATGAAATTAATAATAAGATTATAGGTCACCAGAAAATAGAATGAGGGTAAAGAATGGAAAGCTGAGGGATAATTTATGCAGTATTGGTTAAAAGGTTGTTTGCAAATTTTTGGAAATGAGTGGAAATTGTGAGAACTTTAAAATCAGAAACTGTGAGTCCACAGACTTCATGCTCCTTTTTAAATATATTTTTCTGAATTCAGTGTCCCTTTCCCTTCTAAATAAATTTATTAATAGAATTTTCCTTTTCTGTAAAATATGCTATTGGAATTTTTATTGGGGATGCATTGAAAAGGTAGAATTGGCAACTTTAATATCTTTTTCTTACAGTCCTTGAACACGGAATGTCTTTCAATTTGTTTAGGTCTTTTTAAATTTCTTTTATCAATGTTTTGTACTTTTCCATACCTGGTTGAATTCATTCCAAGATCTTTGATCTTTTAAATGATATTTTAAATGGAAATTGTTTCCTGATTTCTTCCTTATGTTTTATATTTCTAGGGAATGGAAACACTATTGATTTTTGTATGTTGATTTTGGATCCTACCACTTTGCTGAATTTATTAGCTCTAGTAATTTCACTGTTGTTTTTTCAGGATTTTCTAAATATGGAATCATGATATCTGCAAATAGTGAAAGTTTC